>ML769716.1:12602-32479 GCA_009733575.1 Gymnopus androsaceus JB14 | reverse complement strand
TAATATATTAGTTTCAGAAAAAGACCATCTGAGAAGCAAGGATTCTGAGGGAATTCCTATGTAAAGATTCAATATTTTTTTGGGAGGGAACTTATGATCCAACACATAATGCACTACAAAACATAGGACACTTAAAACTACACCTATGTACATAATCCACTTGGACAAAAAACATTTCGGAGTGTTACACTGAATAACGAGTTCCTGGGGCTGGTGTTATGGTTAACTTATGTCTGTATCAATACAGTACAACTAATACTGTAAGAGAATGCTACTACTACCATTGTCTTACATTTGAAACTTGCTCAGAGCTGCTTTGCATCTATGCAATATTCAAAGGCAGCCAGGTATATATATAATATATGTAGCACTTAGGAATCTGAACAATGTATTCTACACAAGGAAGAAAGAGAAATATTTCAAAGTAAGCTAAGACTGGTTCAAAGAGATCATACAGTCTGCAGTGATACGAAGCCAGGGCTTAGATATAATGTAAGTAATCAGTATTCAATCTTCATTGAAGAAAGGCACTCAACTGATACCAGATGATCTGCAGAGTTGAATGATAGAACATAGCTGCCAAAGTCCAATGCTAATACAACTTTGAACCCACGCTCAACTGAAGATATAGCTGCTATCCAATCATCTCATTCCTTGCGAGTGTATAGATTTGGTGAGCAATGCAATAGGGGTTGAATCTGAAGTGGTCTATGTTAGAGTTGACTTCAGTCTAAGGCTGTCAAGACTCACAGAAAGGTATCGTGTATCAGTAAATTCAAGAACATAAAGCCGCTGATGATATAACCCCCTAACCACTCTCAGATCAGCCTCTTCAAAGGCTTTACTGTCACTGCTCTCCTGTAATGTCGGAGCAACAGCTTTTGGAGGCCATGCTGTCACCTCCTTTGTGATACCAGCTTTATGCTTGATAAGGGATCGGTGGTTTAATTTGTAGATTTTTGTATCTATTAATTTTGCATTGGCTTTGGTCTATAATGAGATGAGAGCCGATCTTTAATTTGAAGCTCTAGTCTTTGCTACTTACCACTTTTCCAAGCTTTTTGTCTGCATATATACCACCCACAGGTGAAAGATGTAGTAAGGAGGTAGTAACAAAGCTCAAAAATAGATTGAAGAAAATCAATGTATACAATGTATACCATAGGCAACTTGAGAACTATCAGGACTCTGAACTCAAAGCTGCATGGAAGGTCTATTGGGTGAATGGTATCCAGGACACCTGTGGGTAAACATTCACACTAAATGTACTTGGAATTCTGGAGACTCACATTGACTTGAATGATTGGTGAACACCCATTCTTTCCAAAGTACCTGTAGAGTGAGGCTATACCAGGATGAGCAGCAATGAACAAATGGAAGTGTGACAGGATAAGTATACCATTACTATATAAAAGCTTCAGTTTAAGATCCTTTATTGAAATTATTTCAAGCACTACTAACTTGAAGTCTTTCAAATTGTCAGTGTCTTAATTGGTTGATTAGGGCTAGGGATGGGCACCGTACCGTTACGGGTACGGTTGTATCCGATACGGTTGACTACGCTACGCAAACACCCATATCCGTACCGTATTTTAGTTTCTCAAATGATTAACGCTACGTACGGTTAATGATGCGGTCAGTATGGTCGTACTACGACCGTATCTCAAAACAATTTGTAGTATATTGACACCATATGAAAAAGTAACAGCTTAATCTTCACCCAGAATCTCTTCTATTGCACCTCGAGCAAGGCGGAGTCTATGTTTTACCATCATGAGAACCCGGATGGTATCTGCATTCAGTTTCGCTCGTTGAAGGGATATAGTATCTCACCCACTGGAAAAAATGCGCTCGACAGCAACAGCGGAGCCTAATCAGAGTTAAATTCAGTGAAAGAAATAAATTTTGAGACAAAGTTGTGTAACTCAATCAAAAAGAGAATCTGTGTATTTGCGAAAAATCTTCAGTTCATACTAGTGTCAGTTGGCTCCCTTGACCCAAGATTCTGGCTGGGTTGTAGTGCTGGAGGCAGCCAGAGAATTTTTTTCAAAAGGGGCTATGCATGCCTCTTCTTCTGAACATCTCCTACCTGACACTTCATCTCTCCAGGTGAGGTGGTTAGACCGCACTATGTCACTTCTTAAAAAGAGCAACATAAACAATATCTTGCTCAATATTTCCTTTGTGGTATTTAATATCACCATGCTGCAATCGGTAATCCTTTTCTTGCATGCTCAGACTGATATACATGTAGCTTATTACTGTATTACTTGGTAGGGAGTGATTTGCTATGACACAGACTGGAAAAAGTTCAAATACCAGGTCCAAAGGTAAAATGCCTTCTCCCTATGCTTTAGTAACTTTTGTTTTGACAGATTGGTTATGCAGTTCTGGTCAAAGTATTGAGGACAGCTGGGAGACTGATTATAATGCCAATGAATGGCAGTTTGCTCTTCTTCTTGCTATTGCTACAAGTCCTCTCCTTCTCCTGCGCAAGTCACTTCTCAAATCCTCAGTATCAAGGCAGCATATTATGAAAGTAAGTTTTCCTTTAGTTTTGTATTTCTCTATCAATATCTACAGCATTACTCTTTCTGTAGTTAGCACTCCAATTTCACATAAGCCGACCTCAATCTGTGCACGAAGTAGAAGCACTTCTCTGGAAAAAGCTATTTGAATGTGCAGCTGGGGAAAAAGACATTGAAGCAATGCTTCAAGAATTCTTTGCAGAAACCAATTTAGGGAGTGTTTCTGTGGAGGACAAGAGATTTTTCTGCTTTGGTATGTCCATCAACACCTCATGGAGATGGATCCATATTGAACAGTGTCACAGAGGGTATAAATCTCAGTAAAGAGGACCAGAAGTGGGTCAATGATGTTCTTGAGCCTCAAAGTGAGGATTATTTTCCAAGTTGATTGCCTTTTAATAATATAGTATTCTACAGATGAGGCTATATCAAATCTAGCAAGCAGCATAACCAATGCTGCTGCATCTGCTGCAGCTCCCTATGCCCTGCAGCCAGAAAACACAAGCAAGAATCTCAGTAAAGATGACCAGAGGTGGGTTGATGATATTCTTGAGCCTCAAAGTAAGCATTATTTTCCATCTAACAAAGTCTATTCCATTTTTATACAATAATCTATAGATCAAGCTATATCAAATCTGGCAAGTAGCATAACAAATGCTGCTGCATCTTCTGCAGCTCCCTATGCTTCACAGCCAAAGAGTGCAAACAAAAATCTCAATAAAGAGGACCAGAGGTGGGTTGATGATGTTCTTGAGCCTCAAAGTAAGCATTATTTTCCATCTAATAAAGTCTATTCCATTTTGATACAATAATCTATAGATCAAGCTATATCAAATCTGGCAAGCAGCATAACAAATGCTGTTGCATCTGCAGCAGCTCCCTATACTCAAAGGAGAATTGCAACACGACCCAAGAACACAATAAAAAACAAAGCAAATACAAGCCTACCGCGCCTGATAGCCACCTCCAGCTCTAAAGGTATGCTAATGAAGACTGATCTCAAAGCAATCTGAACCTGGATAATCACAGCATTGCCTATTGTTGACTATGAAAGTGAAAGCGATGCCAATGGTATATCTTTTAATTGCATGCATATTGCATGAATTAATGAATGTAAATCTTCCTTTTAGACTCACAACAGAAGTTACTTCACAGTAGTGATAGTGATAGTGACAGCGATGGTTTGTCTTTTACCTATATTCATACCAGCACTGCTTGACTGAGATTTTGCTGTGCAGTTCCCTTAGCTTCAAGGATAAGATCAGCAGATTTCATACCTAGCTATGGTATAGATATTGCTAAAGTTAATCTAGTGCAGTGTACTCACATTATGGCTAGATAATTCCAACAGGGATGAGGGGAGGACAGTGGAGCAGGTAGTGAAAGAGAACAATATGAATCTAGGTGTGTAATTCTCTTACATTCATTCTGGTGCAGTAGGTTGGTAGCGGTTAGAGCGGTCACGCTCATCTCGAGTACGACGGTACTCCAGATCAAGATCCATGAGTGTATCTTCATAGTATCGGATAGCGCTTTGCAGTTCCCTAGCTGTCTCGTAAGTCCTTGGAGATAAAACGACAGTCCAGTTGGTAGGTGCACCGTCCATAACCTCCATGATAAGCTCTGAGTCATCCAGCTCGTAAACAGTAGTGAGCAGGTCGCACTTGCAGATGTAGTACTCACTTGGGGTTTCGCGAGTATGTCCGGATTCTCGATAAGAGGCACGTGTTGCCTTTCGTCACATGGTTTCCATCCAGCGACGGTTCATATAATACGATGCAATCTCTTCTCGGAGATTCCTCCAATCTCTTTCAAGAAAGTTACGATGGTCTTTTGGGAGAGAGTAGAACCACATGCTTGCAGAGCCTTCCAGCCGTCTTGGAACGACGCTTCCCAATTGCTTTCTCAGGTCTGATGAGTATTTGGCAAGGTCGTTAACTTTGTTGATCCATTTGACAATGGTATTAGTATCCCCGTCCCAGGTTGGAACTGCGTCAAACTTTAAGCGCATGTCAAACTGGAATTTCGCTGATGTAAGAGTTGGAGAGGTCGTAAGAGAGACCTGAGGCGGTTGTGGTGGCTGAGAGTTACGTCCGCGGCATTGGCGATGGTGGCCATCGTTATCGCTCCCACTTCCCTCGTTGTCACTAGAGTCGCCTCCTGGGCCAGGTTCACCTCCTGCATCAGCAACAACGTCTTCACCATCGTCGCTCCACATGTCCGAGAGACGTTGAGTAGTTCGAGGAAGCATGTTCTGAGTGCGCTTACCCGAAGATTGGGGTACAGAAACTCTAGCAGACTTGTTAGAGCTAGAAAATTCTGCTTTGCGTTTCGTACGTACCATTGTGCTTATAGATTCACCAATTTTGTCCTGTTCCTTCTCCTGTTTTGGTTTCGGTTTATGAGTGCTTTTCACTGCAGCAGAAGGGGTATATGCGAAGTCCTCTGCAAAATTGTTAGCATTGCGGATAGTCCCAGTAAGGAAATCATGCACGCTGGCAAGACGAGTGAGGAAATGCTCAACCTGAGCGCGATAGGCTACCGCAACAATTTCGAAATCATTTTCCGAAAGAAAATCTGTTCCTACAGTCGCCAATATCTCCCCAATGCGGAAAGGAAGGAAGTTTCTTGCCCATGAGCCTAAACAAAGATGACGCAGCATCTAGGAGTCGACTAAGGATGATGTTGAGCTGCGTGAAACGTTTAGGATTGAAGGAGTACACGTACATCTGGACCTCGTCTCCCTCATCGTCTGAACCGATGTATTCTCCTCTCAAGGGTTGATACATCAGATGGTCCAACAGACCAAGTTCCTTCACAAATACCTGTTTGAAAAGGATTCGCCCTGCCTGCAGAAGTTTAGTGAGTTCTGGACGATCCAGACCTCTGGCTGCATAGTTCAGAGCAAGTTCGCGGCGTTCCTGCGTGTCCTCGTCTGAGATCTTATAAACCGGCCGGAAGGAAGGGTGTAAGTTCATAAATTCCTCAACTTTATCCTGAGATCCAAGGATATAAGTGGGAATGCCTCCGCCTAGAGGTGCTTTTCCGAGAGGTTGAAGCAGTGATAAGTCGAATTCAGCGGCTCCATCCTCCTTCCGACTGTTGTCCGTGGTGTCAGCAAGGTTGTTGGTGGGATCTTTATGAACCATAGCGTTCAGGAAGGGTATTCACGAGTATTCACAAGAGGAGAGTGATGAAGGTAATGAAATTTTTGAGTTGTACTAAACTAATACAAAGGTTTCCCAGTGTGTCCACCAATGTAATGATCCAGCGATGATCTAGAGTTCGAGGAACCTAAGATTAGTTAGTACAAGGATATGAGATAAGGCCAAAATATACCTCTTGTGTCGATGAGCTTTCGCGTCTATCGTCGTCGAAGTTGGAAGGAAGATCAGTGAGCTTGCGCGTCTACTGAGCGCTTTCCGATAATCTTACGTTCACACGTATAGATTAAATAAACGGTATTTAGTATTGGTCTAAGAGTTTTACAATCTAAGAAACTCGTATTTAAGTATCGTTACTGTGTGTCTTTATTGATTTATCGAATATTAAAGAACTATGTAGAAAAATACAGATGATTCCTATAGCATAGTCAGCAAGGAATGACTTCGCTGAGCGATTGTCGACTAACCTATCTGTTCTCGGTTCCGGAGTCCCATCACACTTTATGTATGTGTTCGCCACGATGTTTGTGCTTATGTAATCACCAGAAAATCGAGTATTGTGTAATCATAGTGTACTATGACTGTAAATGGAGGTGCTTGATGATAGTCCTTCATTCTCAGATTGTCATATTGACTGAGACATATATATATTGGCATGCTATATTGTTTGTCACCCAAATGCAAGTATGCTGCCCACCGCCATTTATATCTTATGACACAGCCACTGTCATACAATGCTAAGATAGTAATCTTGGATTCTACTACCAATTGCAGATCTGGGTCTTTGCTTTTTCTCAGAAAGTTCCTAGAAAGTTTCATTGAAGCCTCTTTGGCTAAGAATGATGCAGAGCACCTTGAAAGACACTGATGTTGATGTGAATAATTAAAGGGTGACTATAGGGCTTTATGAAATAAAAATTTGGAGAAGTAGGGGGCAAATTATTGGAAAATAGTATACTAGCTCCCAGTTATTTTATACATCACTTTCAGGATTTGGGTAGTAAAAAATAAGTTCATGTGATTTAATTGCATGAAGACAATTCAATTTTTTTTCTGGCACAAAGTTTACAATGACATGGGCAGAATATTTAATAAAAGGTCCAATGCTTGCATCCATAATGATTTCCTATCCTGCATATCACGAGAGGAGTATTCTGGCATCAGTAACAGTGCATCAGTGAAAATTTCGAGTTGTTCCTCTGTTTCAAAGGGACACTCAAATGTTGGAATCTCCACCAAGGACAAATGAGGGGGCTGTTGGGAATTATGTGGTCCAAGACTCTCCGGTTCATCTGGATTGTGCTGATTGTGATGTCGGAGCAAAACAGGATCAGCCAGATCCCGCCAATCCACACCATAAGTCATGATGTTTTCAATCTCCTCCTCCAAGTGTTGGAGAGTGCCTGATGCATCAACAACACTCTCTGGTCCCCTGAGACCCTCTTGAAGTACCCCAAAAAAATACATGTCACGAGGAGACCGCTCCCTCTCTTCACCATCAAAGGAGATTTTATGGTGATTCCAAGCCTCTGCCCAATCTGCTGCATCTTGGTCTATTGCAGGAAGAAACAGGAGATGAAGAAGCCATATATGAACATCACTTTCTGAATGAAGGCCTGCTTCTGCTTCCAGATCATAAAAGAAATTGTACCACTTGGTACCAAAGCCCTGTGTAACGTCATGCCAAAGACGTTCAATTCTGACATTGTGAACACTCCTGCTGTAAGGCCTCCTGGCTGTGAGGCTAAGAGGCAGGAGAGGCTGGTATGCAGACAGAAATATAGCGGAAGCTGGATACCAGCTAAGAGCCTTCAAATCCCACCAAACGTCAACACAACCCAATCTATTGAGTAGAGCAACGTATGCGGCAGGAAGAAGAAGAACTAAGGTTACATAAGCACTGGAATGACAGTTAAGCTGCCAGTGAATCTATAGCCATTACACCTGCATAAAATTTGAGGGCCAAATGCAATACTGCATTTCAAAAAAGCTTACCTTCCCCAGATATATGAGCCTCTTTCTGGACCATAGTGCTCCTCCATGTAACGGGCCACCCCCAGGTTCTCAACTCCATGATCACCACGTACACGGCTAGGTGTCTGATGCACCTGAATTGCCTCAAGAAACAGGTTTAGAACTGTATCTGCATGGTTGTTGTCATTGACACGTATTGCAGTAACCATGCGAGAGAAGCCATCAACAAAGGCATGAATCACTAGTCTCCACCGGATAAGTCCTATGGAGGTGTTATAAATTTAGAATTAAAAGTAAAAGAGCTCCCTTTTTACTTACCATGCTGTCCATCATGATGCCACCGTGAATTTGGGCCTGCCACATGATATCTGTGTCATTCAATGGGTCTTGACGTAAGATGAGCAGGAGCACCAGTAACTCTCTCATATGATAAACGAATGCGACTACGGGGAACAGTGTGTCCAAGATGGTGGAGATGGCCAGCTATCATTTGGCGTCCAAATGCTGGAAAAACCTCCAAGATGTGCCGAATTATAGTGTCCAGTTCATCATCAGAGAGAGTTGACATAGGTGAGGTGGAAGACTGATAAAATCGGAGCAATTCTCCGGTGTCAGGGTCTTCATAGGTAACATAGACTGGTGGACAGGGCTCTGCTAGGCCATTTTCCAGAGTCCTTCGACATACAGTCCAAGAGGAACATCCAAAAACAGGAGCCAGATGTGTTGGACCACGATATTGTAGACTTGCTTCCAAGATGGTGGGATCAATATATTTTCTAGGTCGTCCACATCTTCCAGTATGGATGGTCTCAACCACAGAGATTGGAGCATGCTCCACAATATCTTCTGAATGTGTAGCTGCATCTGCAAGTGCTACAAGCATGGACCGAACACCAGTATCAATAATAGTATATTCCTCTGGTTCAAATAGATTTTCATGCTATTAAAACTGGAGTTAGATGAAAGCTGATATGTAGGTAATTCCATACACACCTGGGTAACAGAACTCAAAAATTCATGTGCAGATGCTTGCTGTCTGTTGATTTGAGAAAGATCTCCTGCCTGGACTCTAAGAGCCTGTGTAACCCAATCCCCTAGCTCCCTATAAGCTGTGCGTATAGTTTGAACATGGAGATCAGATGCTGGTTGTGATGAATTGGTAAAGCAAGTCAAAAGTACAAGGATTAATGCAAATACTTTCCATGGAGTGATGAGTGTCATGTTGCAAGAAATCACAAAAAAGGAAACCACAATTTTACCAACATAATGGTCACATGTACAAAAAAAAAAAAAGAAAATGGATGGGTGAAAACTTTTATAATGAGTTACAAGTGTTTAAATATATTGGCTTAAACTTTTGAAATCAAGCTAGGAGTTCTAACTTATGAGTGAAACATTCATAATAATAATCACAATCATGATCATGACATGCATTTGATGGACTTATTTGGAGTGTGATCATGGTCAAAGAGAAAGTTATGGACCTGTGCAAACTTTGATTTTTGATTGTGATCATGACTTAAACAATAACTATTGACAGTGATCACGTCCCAAAGATTTATTTTTTTAATAATAACTCTTATTTGATTTTTGTCCAATAAGGACCCTCAAAGGGCGTGCATGAGATTCATCTCCAGCACACAGGTTTGGAGTGGGCCTTGCTCGGGTTTGTTGTCCTTTAATGCATCGAGGAGGAAAGACGTCGCAGGCTGAATCATGTTTTGGGACATGAAGATATCAACAACGCGTTCTACATCAACCATAGGTCCCGCTTCGTTGTTGACAAGTTGTGAGGCGAATTCGGCACCCTTCTCGGGGTTGACACGCATAACATGCTGCAAGAGAGCAACATAGTCCGGACTGTAGCCAGCTTTTTTGGCGCGCAAAACAATCTTCTCGATTTGCCCAGTCTCAGCAAAGCAGAAGGCATCCTGGACAAAGTAAAGAGAAAGCAGCTCATGGATAGAGCCCGTCAGTCATTGAGAGGTTACTAGCGACTGAACACAGCCTGCAATTCGAGTTGAAGACAAAAAAGATTCGGCTGAGTGCAGCCAGAAATCGAGGCTAATAACGCTTGAGAGGATAAAGAAATGTTGGCGAGATAGCACTGCCTCGACGTCTGACTGAGCAGGTCAAAACAAACATAGAGCATTGCCGTGAAGCATCCTTGGTACCATGTCTCCCATGACGTCTGAGCAGGTCGAAACAAACATAGAGCATTGCCATGAGGCGTCCTACCCATGTCCCCAAGCAAGGATATAGATAACAACTTTGTGTTATCGCTAAATGAAGACGGCTCAATGATGATCTTTTCCAGCAGCTCAATGAGCTCGATGGGGAGGTCGGCAGTCAAAAAGGCCTTGACAGTGACCGATACATTGTCTGGATCCGTAGACTCAGGCAGCACCGTGGCCACGATCTATTGTAACATGAGCGGTATGTAAGAGACGAGTGAATATGCAACTTACTTGGTCAATCAAGGCACGGCGGTGGAGATTATTGGAAACAAGAACTTGGGCCCAAAGCTCAGGTTAGCGACGCTTCACGAGATAACGGGCCTGCTGCTTGAACATTGTGTTGTTGTTGTGTGGAAGTGCGATTCATTCCACTCATCGACACCCAGTACGTATCCCTTATTTCACTATGGCCAAAGGGTTCGGAGATGCGAGGAAGTTCACCACGAGTCCGGTCCTCCAGCCATCGCCAGAGCCTCTGAGCAACTCTGCGGGAGGCTTTGTCCACCTCCAATCGATGTGCGGGATTACGTCAAGAGGTAACCCGACTCGTTGTTGGACTCCGAACGTTTCTGTATCCAGAGGAGCGTTTGCGAGGACAGTTACCGTACTATTTCCTTATTTGTGTAGTTTTTGGTACTTTACCCCACATTTTCCCCGCGCTTTGGCGCTTACCTAATTAATTCCCCTTTTGACCTCAACCTCCATATCGCAAAGACCAACGCGTCTTTCGTCTGAGTTTCAACCTCGTATCTTCGAGCAACGTCTCGAAGGTATCGTTCTTGCCTCACTCGCGATTCTAACGAATCGTTTACTCTGAATATCGACCCAGATTTGGTCGATTCAGCTCTTCTCATCGTCTCGAACGACGCCTAACTCGATAACGAATTAGGCGATTCGTCCAAGTCTTGGAACTCGTATTCTAGGTGAGTATCTACGCCTTTTTCTCCATTTATCTCGCTGCTGGTCGACATCGTTCGCTGTGGGAACGTTGTCACTATCTTTTACAGGCAGACGTCGAGCTCGCTAGCCCGACTGATTTACCTCGTTCCATCTTGGAACAACTCATTCTTCCACAGTTGGTGATGGCAATCAGTTCATCGTCACAGAATCCTTTTGCGTATGCGATATAAGCAAGGTAAGGATCCCGCTTCTCACAGAACTTTCCAACGATAAGAGGTTCGTAGAGCTAAAGGTATAGTTGCGTTAGTACATGAGCAAAGAGAGGCAAAAGGGACGCACGTTGTTATCTTTCAGGAAGGCTTCCGGGTTGTTGTTACTGTTGATGTCAATCTTTGCAATCGCGTTGTAAAGAGCCGCGTCCTGGCTCCCAGCCTGAACTCTCGCCTCAAGCCAAGGAAGAATCAACTTCAATCGGTTGCGTTGCTCGACTTCATGTACGAGCTTGTCAAGGGAGAAGTTGCCAGTGAAAGAGGCAAGGAGAGCCTTATAGTGTTCTCATCACAGTCGACATCTGCTAGGAAGCGTCGCGCTTCCTAACAAGTCCAAACAAGGCCAGGACGCGTGCACAGGGTACGCTCCGGATAACCGACGGCAAATAGCCTGCCGGTTAACGACACCACCCAAATTATGACTCTTTCTTTCGTACCTCCACGATCCCCCTTCCCATCCTCCAAATTCCGACGTTCTCGGTCGTTCAACCCCAACCGCTAGCCCAAAATGTCCTAACAACGTTACTACGCGGAATTCCCCAGCATTTCCTCCGATAATTCCCTCGACAATATTCTTCATTTATTCCTCTTTTTGAATCTCGGTCAACTATGATCCTCGGACGAATAACTCCTCCTACAACATCTAGCAGAGACGCCTCTTATTCGAAGGACTTCAACGGCGACGTTACCCTCCTTTGGGATAAATACAACCGTTGTCAAGCCACAGCCGCGACTATGGGCTGACTGCTTAATGTCTCGTTTCGTCATTTACTCCTATACACGAACAGATACACCGAGAACGAGCTCCTTTCCACGACGACTCGAGTCGTCGTCATCATCGCCGTCACCACCCTACTAGTCGTTATTCCTTCGAACTATTGCTCTCGAATACCCCGGTCACTTCATTAAACTCCTCTATCACGACTGCCCACTATCGCCCATCGTTTATTCTACAGACATCTCACTTTACGGTTTACTATCGGCTCTCATGTACGTTTATTTCCATACATTACGGTTATCGCGACGTGTCAATCCTCCTGAACGACACGTCGCACTATTCCCTTTTTGAGAGACAGTCCGTGCAAATATTGGGCGGACTGCGGCCCAGTCGTAAGCACAGGTCGCGCAGCTCGTTCCACTGTGCGACCACGCCTACGCAGGTCGACAAGATCATTTAGGATATATTATTTACTGTCCGATACACTATATAAGCTGTGGACCTTGCCTGTAAGGTCCCCAGATCAGTTATTTTGTCAATCTATCGGTTTTTCTTCTCTCTCTACGTTCTCTTATTCTCTCCTCTCTCTCACCTCTACCAATCCCCTTAACCCCTTAACGTTAAATCATCGAACTTCGTTCGCATTCAATCTAAGCTTTAATATAAGCTTTAACCTTTCAACCTGTCTACTACGAACTATAGTTGAGCCCACCTGCTCCTATTAAACACCTATAATAATTATCATTATTATAAAAACTCACCATACTCTCCCATCTCTTAAAGCATCTTAAACACACCTTTGTGGTCTACTTGCACATATCTGCCCAGCGGTTTTCCGTTAGCGCTTGTTCCGAATCCAATCAAACTCCCTCCAAACCGTTAAAACGGTCCAACAATCCCGTTTCTCAATTTTCGAGAAGCAAACGCGACACATCCTAACAACATCCAACAAACCGCCAACCACCTGGGGTGTGCGAATGGAGTTGACCCTCTGGACATACACCTCGGTGAAGTTGATGAGGTTGTTTTGGTAGAGATAAAGAACAAGGTCATGGTCAAAGTCGAAACGGTTGCAAACGATGATGGGGGGAAGCTGATCTCCAAGCTTGGCTTCCTTGAGGAAATTTTTGACCTTCTCCAGGTTATAGTAATTGCTTTCTCGACAGATGTGCTCGACTTCGAGAATCTGACCGGTCCTCGTGGCAGCTTGGATATACTTGAAATGTACCTCGGGGTCAGTGCTAAGATTGGCGATTGAGCCAAGGTAGTAGTAGACCTAATAAGAGTAAATGTCAATATAGAACACAGGTACAACCAGGAAACACACCCTCGAATGTCTTGTAGCTCTCTAACATCTCGATTAATTTAACAGGACCAAGAATATCAGAATATTTGGTGGCAATCTGGATGACCACTTGAAGGTTCTGGCATATATTGACACGGAGCATTTCCTGAAGGCATGCCATTGACTGCTCAGTGGTCAAGCAACTGAAGTAGTTGGTAAGCCACTAGGAATAATCATTAGCATCAGAAACCAATTGTGAATCGAGATAACCTACCTCGACTGGGAATGTCATTGTATGAACGATAACACACTTGATGTCTGCCAAATCCTCATATTGCTCAAGAGCCTGCACAATAGTTAGAATAACAGTCACAAGCTAAGACTAAAATACATACCTCTGCATCAATCCAGCTTTCTCGCAAAGGTTGGGAGTACAGCCTGAAATTGGCGCGATAGCAAAGATGCTGAGCTATAGATCCCACTGAGAAACTGTCAATCGTCGCGGCTGAATACAGCCTGCAATTTGAGTCGGAAATGAAAAGGATTTGGCTGAGTGCAGCCTGAAATTGGTGCGATAGCAAAGATGCTGAACTATAGATTCCACTGAGAAACTGTCAATCGTTGCGGCTGAATACAGCCTGCGATTCGAGTCGGAAACAAAAAGGATTCGGCTGAGTGCAGCCAGAAATCAGTGTGGCAAGAAAAGATGATAATCGTTACATGATGGAACGAAAGAACTATGCCGGCGCCTTGAGCGTACCAATGCAAGAGGATGCATATTGAATGATTTTGAGCGGCTGAGTACAGCCTGATTGAAATTGAAATCGATAGTCGATGGTAGGCAAAGTGAATGTGTGGACAATCTGAAGGCGTCCTGAACAAAGTAAAGAGAAAGCAGCCCGTTGATAGATCCTGCAAGTTGCTTCGAAACAGAAGACGTGGAATTCGGCTGAGTACAGCCTGAAATTGGTGCGATAGCAAAGATGCTGAACTATAGATTCCACTGAGAAAATGTCGATCGTCGCGGCTGAATACAGCCTGCAATTCGAGTCGGAAACGAAAAGGATTCGGCTGAGTGCAGCCAGAAATCGGTGTGGCAAGAAAAGACGATAATCGTTACATGATGGAACGAAAGAACTATGCCGGCGCCTAAAACGGCTCCAACCCTAGGAGTCAACCCGCCTCCATAAAAGGCGAAAACAATGCTAACCTCTACAGCACTGAGACATACGTCGCGAGCAATGATAAGCCTAGATAGTGAAGCTACTCATATCCCACTTTCCGTCTCTACTCAAATACACTCCAATATACTATCCAATAAAAACACGAATTGTTGTACAATAATTTCCAAGATAATGTTAGATTATATACTACGCTGTCCAATCTAAAATCTCCTGGTCGGTCCTTTTCTCTCTGTCCAGTATCTATCGTGATCTCTCCCGTCGTTGTAATATCTGTCGCGGTTGTAGTCTCTCCTGCTAGCATATCGGTGGACATGTCCCTTGGCCCTCCTATCCACGTCGTCGCCCCACTCTTGTTTTTTCGCCGTAATTTTCCTTCCCGCACGATGCCTGAGTGTGGTCTGGTGGCGAGAACGTGGAGGTTGCGGGGTGATTGCATACCAGTCAACATCCGTGGCAGATTTCTCTACTTCCGCGTCGGGATATAGTCCATGCCAATCTATGTCGAGGATAAACCGCACCTGGCATTTTTGTGTATTTCGGTAATCGGAAAGACATCTTTTCACTGCTTCCGCGGCCTCGGGAGTACTGGTCTTCATGAAGAACAAATTGGCATTCGTTAAGTGAACAAGGCGTATGCGCCGGACTTGGGAAACAGAGGCATATTGCTCAACGAATTGGATGAAGCTGGGGATAGTCTGTTCGTTCCTTCCTCTGATGACCAAGAAAGCGGTGGGATGGTCAGAGACGTTCAACATGAGAGGGGGACGACTTGAATGAACGTTGGGATTCTGGCTGGGGTCAAAGCGCAGGCGCTTGGGCTCTTCAAAATTCTGCAATTCTGCTGGCCGCTTTGAGGTAGTCACCGCAGTAGTAAGAGAGACAGAGGCGTCGCTCAACTGAGAAACCGTTTCATCTTCAGCTGATAGTTGTTCTGCAAAAGCGCCTTCATTGATTGACGTGAGATCTACCCCCGACACAGAGCAGTCCATGGGATCTGACTGAGAAAGAGCGTGATCCTCAACTGTCTCTGGCCGTTCCGCAACGACCTCATCCACGTTCGACTCAGAGCAGTCCATGTGATCTGACTCAGAAAGAGCGCGATCCTCAACTGCCTCTGATACGTGAGCTTGGACTGTCTCTAGCATCAAGCTGAGATCTTGGAGTTGTTCTGTAACACTCTGGGCGGCTTCTCCATTGATAGAAGTTACAAGGGCCGCCCCAGAGCAATCCACAGTGTCACTGAGTTCTGATCCCGGAACCTGGACCTCTGTCTCCTCCTCCTTCACTTTCCGTTGCTCCTTCTCCTTCGCTTTCGGTTCCTCCTCCGTCGCTTTCCGTTCCTCCTCTTCCTTCTTTATCCGTTCCACCTCCTGCTTCGCTTTCTGTTCCTCTTCCTCCTGCGCTTTCTGTGCCTATTCAGGTCAATGAAAATAGTAAGCAACAAGGAACAAGGAACAGCAACACTTAAAATTGTACATACCTTCTTGACGGGACCAGATACTATTTCAATCTCGTCTTCATCCTCATCATCAATGTCCAGAACGATCTTTTTCAGTCCCAGTCCAAGCGCACTCATGTAGCGAGAAAGGTCCATCATCCTGGATTCCTGAGCGTTTGTTGCATGAACAGGGCCAGACACAGTGAGCAAAGGTTCTGGGGATGGGAAAGACCGTGTATTGCTATTTCCTGTGTTTCTTGGGTTCACGCACCGCTCATCTACAAACTCGGTCTTAAAAAATCCTTCAGTACCAGCGGCATCCATTGTTCTCCAAGCTTGGGCATTCGCGAGATATGATGACATTGCTGTGCCTTCAATCAAGTTCACGAACTTTGGCATGTCCGATGGGAGCGTTAGTTCTTCAGGTGGCACTGACCGGTGAAGCCAGAAGATTGGCACCTGAGCAACATAAAGGTACCACTTGAGCTTTCGGGGGTCCATCCCATTGCCCCAGATGCCCAAGAACCGGCCATCCTGCAATTTGCTTCGAGCAACTGAGAGATGCCGACTAGCGTCCACCCGCTTTTCAATCAATATTTCAGACATCGTGTTCCACGATTCTGCAATTTTGAATCGGCGCTGTATCGCTGCCATTTTTGGGATATAAGTGGGGAATGACATGGGCGTGCCAAGGGTCTCAATCTCCTGATAGCTAGGCAGGAGAGACTCCCAAGATTCTACCAGGTTCGGCCATCTTTCGAGGACAGAGCCGTTCGATCGAAACATATTGACCTCGTATTGACTCTCCAGACTGTCCCGCCTGTCCATGAGGGCGAGAAGATACCGTGCCTGCGCGTAACCGTCGTGGTGAATCCAATCGAGAGAATTATCTGATTGCCAGACATCGTAGAGATTTTCGTATTCTGGACGTTTTAGCAAGTCCTTCTGGGCATACTTTAAGAGGCGGACAAAGGGGAGACTTGGGAAACGCTGGTCGTAGAACAGCGGCATCAGCGTTGGGTCTGATTTACCCATCGACCCATCTGTGAAGATTGGGTTCGTGAATGGCTTCCGATAATCTTCAAGCACGCGCCTGCCTCCATAATACAGGTTCTGCAGGGAGTTGTACGAGAAAATCTCGAATGCCATTTCGTTCCTGTCTCCAGGGTCGCTGGGCTTTATTGCATCAGGGAAGCGATTGCCTGTAAACAGTCTTCCGTGGTACTGCTCACGAGTGCCGCGAGGAATCTCTTCAGAGAACGAACAATCGATGCCCGTCAAGGTTAGAAACCCAGCGCCTACTTGGACTGGCTCGTCTTCCCAACGGCGAAGGTCCTCTCCTGCATCGGAAGGAAGATGTCTATATGACGATAGCTGTGTTCGTAGATTGGCAAATGTTATCATCTATGGGTCAAATACGCACCACTCTGGTGGTCTCTTGCTCAATACCACTATGTGGCGTCGGATATGAAAAGATCGGCATGTTGAGGTGTGGCTAAGTACAGCCTACCAATTTGTGGAATTTTATGAAGCTTGAATGAGAGCGGCTGAGTAAAGCCTGCAATCCAGAGTGTCGAGCGAAAAGATGAAGTTAAAGATGAAAGTTTCGACTGCCATGTGACCCAAACTTTTTTGTTTTTTTCGAAGTCTTTTGACTGGAATCTATCACTCGATTGCAGGCTCGTCCTATCGGGTTCTCTTCTCCAATTCTCAACTCGGATTGCAGGCTGTATTTAGCCGCTGCGTGTTCTTCAAATCTCTACTTGTCACCTTTTTAATCGGACTGCAGCTTGTACTCAGCCGCCGGGTCCCTTTTCCTCACATCAAAACCTCGTAAATCATGTACTTCAATCTTGTGCATTATGACAATTAACAGATTTACTTGTCCAGACTAATGGATTTAGGATGGGCTCGTCCTTGCGATTCATCTTGTGAATCCGTATCCGAGTCGACTTCACTCGGCAGTTATCCATTGTGCATGGTCGGGTCAGTAAACATGGTCTTCAACACCATACAGGGACTTGCAGAATATAATCCTGCTATACGGGAACTTTTTGAATGCCCAGTGCAGATAAACGTCGACTTAGATCTGGATTATCAGGCCAAGCGGCAGTGGGACTTTGTTTCCCCGAAAAATGGAGAGTCTCTCAGTTCCTTCTTCGATGTCTCTTTCCTTCCCAGAGTCAGAGATGCATCAGAGTGTCTTCGGTTGATTGAAACAGCCGTGGATCTTGGTAGCGTATTACACAGCGCGGCGGACAAGCACGAAGTTTCAACACCCGAGGTCTTCGTCGCTCTTCAGCGAACGCTTGTACTCAAAAGGAGTTTGCTTTTAATTTTGAAAAACTTGTTCATTTTAGGCACTTCCGTCATCCAGCCGGACGTTGCCAAAGATTTGTTACGCCGCATCAGTGAACCAGTGAGTGTACAGTAGCTTGATCTTTTGAATCTCTGCCATTCAACTTGCTACTCTTAGCTCCGAACTTTGACGGCGTTTGACATCGATTTTGACAAGATAAAAGAGGTCAAACTAAAAGATTTCCTCTATCTCGATCAGAAAAGGTGCATAAACGATGAAGTAATGAACTACTTCTGCTCCAAGTGGACGAGAATGTGGCCTACGAAACGAGTCATCGCGTTGACTACCTTCTTTTCTGCGAAGGCTCTATTCGAACACGGAAAGCCAAGAGAGCAGGTGTGTGATAGGCTTCGGGAAGTTACCCTGACGTATGGCGAGACTGCCAAGGTATGGCGATCCCGGTAAGTTTAGTAAAGTGTTGCTAATGCAGCTCTTTGTGTAGCGGCGCACAGGTTTTTCTCGTTTCGACAAAGTCTTTGTGCCAATCCACGAACCGAGCGGTCACTGGTTCTCAGCATTGATTGATTATGAAGAGAAAAAAATAGAAATCTATGACAGCTGGGGACCAACGTACGAGCAAAATTCTGGGCGAAATGTAAAAGACCAGGTGCACGCACCACTCATGTTGGTAGGTAGATTGTATTTTCTAGTATTACTTCACTTATACTTCTCTAACAGGTTTTGATGTGGGCAGCAGAGCTGTGGAGTTCGATTCGCGGTATCGAGGATGAGCCAACCTTCGAGCTCGGGGGCGATAAGGACTCTGGATGGACGTATGATCCGCATGCACTAGTACGTATGAATGAGACGGTCAGTGTGATACGACAATAACCTCACATTTTTCCTAGGTCGACTTTCAGGACAATGATTTCGACTGCGGGATTCATGTTCTTGACCATCTGAATAGAATCCTGCGAGGAAAGAACTTGAACCGCAAAGACGAACTGACGTTGAAATATCATCAGCGATCGTTTCATCTTAAGCGGATTTTGCTTGCACATGAGCTTTATGATGATGCCAAGTGCCCCATTGTTTAGTAAAGAGAGAGATTCGTCATATTGAACGTTGCCCGAAGGAACAAAGTATCTCCATAGCAAGAGCAGCAACGGGGAAGAGTCTGCATTCGAGAGTCAATATACGTGCAATGAAATACTGATATATCGATAAAACACACCGAAGTCATTCCAGCATAGTGTCGTTTGAGGTCCCGAGCACAGATGCGCTGCTCTGAAAAACAGCATCAATCCAAGTACAGTTGCTCAAGCTCATATCCATGGCCGTCAAGATAGCTCTTTAGAGAAAGAGATTGGCGATCGTTTGACAGTTGCATAGCGGCTGAATATAGTGTCGAAAGCTGAAAACAAAATTTGGAATTCGGCCGCTTTCGGCCAAGTCCAGTTTGAAGTTGGTCAAGGATATTCGAAAACAATTTGAGTGAACCCTTGGGTGCACGCTTTGATTTGGCTCGAATGGCATCGCGTTTCAATCTACGAAGAAAGCATCGTGAATTCAGGTTTCGATAGCTGATCCGAGTTTCAAGAAATTGACCGAAGTCAAAGTGAACGTGGAGCGAAAATCTTCAAGGGTATGGTGCCAATGTATAGCGGCTGATTACAGCCTGCAAGTTGTGTGTCGAAAACAAAAAGACTTGGAATTCTGCTGAGTGCAGTCTGAAATTGGCGTGATGACAATAGAGTGAGGACGGATAGAGAGATTGGTTCGGAATAGAGAAAGAGATAAATAACAAAGTGCGGCTACGGGCCGGGGTCGAACAACATACTGCAGAATGAACGAATTGAATTTCATTCTACAGTAAGGTAT
>ML769716.1:0-11466 GCA_009733575.1 Gymnopus androsaceus JB14 | reverse complement strand
GATCAGTATATTGTATAATAGTTTGTAGTGTATGGATTCCATACTGTGTAATCATTTGTAGAATATAGATTCTATTCATTGTAATACTTTCCATACACTGGATGCAACATTGCTTCCTAAATTATTTCGATATTTTTTATGATTTTTTCAGTAATTATAGGATCAGATGACCAAGTTTAATTTTTTTATTGTCCACCTTTTCCCTTACAACTGTCTGTATTTTTCATGATTTTTCAGGCATTATAGAAACAGATGACAACTTTAATTTTTCCTCACACATGTCACACATGTCAACAGCTCCCCTACAACCATCAAAACATAGTCCTACGTATGTATACATAGGTCCTTGGAATCCACTGTCAAGCTACACAATAGTGGCACTGGAATCCATTGGTAAGGAGTGCCAGAGGTCCTGGCCCATGGAATCCATGTTGAGCCCTGGAATCCATGGTTAGGCCTGGAATCCATGCCTTGGATTTCCATAGGATTTCAATCTTATTAGATACTGGATTGTTACACTTTGGACTATCTAACTTGTTAGATTTTAAGGCAGCCTGGAATGCCCAACGATGCAAAATGTTTCCATGACACAAACTTTGTGATCTTGTCTGAACACATTCGGGACTACTGTGACATTCAGAAGGAGCCACGATCAATACAGAGGCGTCAATTACTGAGTTAAGGAAGCTTGCAAGCTTTTCCCTACTAGCGTCAGGATGGGCATCGAGCATTCGCCAAACTTGAACTGGGTCGTTCTCTGAATGCTCAGGCACTCCAGCCATTTATTCAGGTATATTAGCCACAATACGAATCAAAGCACTGGATGAGATGGCGCATGACATTGAAGATGACGAAGAATATTTGGATCGCGGCTTCCGAGCTTTCTTTTACCACATCAATACACTGACCCAAGAAAGGAAATTTGAGAGGTAAGTGTAGTACAATTCTTTGTTGAGAGCCTGAGTGGAAGACCTTCATTTGAAGTAGCGTTAAAAAACGCTTGCAATCAGAAAACGTGGGTCTATTTTGCTCATTAGATCCGAAGATCCTGGAAGGATTGATTCGAGCAAAAGTCATACTAACGCGGAGGTCAGAGAGAAAGTACCCATGCAGATACAGGATTGACCAAATGGCGGACAGACAATGGTGACAAGACCTGTGCATGATACCGTTTTCGCATTTGAATTGTCGCTCTGTATTTTTTCAGCAGAGTTCAGGATGGGAGAGGGAAGACCACATACCTATTCGCTAGGAATTCGAGGCATTGGTAACAATAATAAGAGATTTGGGCGAAGGGAAGAGCACGCAGCAGCTAAATTATCAGCCTGCAATCCAAGTTGAAAGAGAAAGCTTTTCAGATGTGAGGTAGCACGCAGCGGCTGAATAGTAAAACACAGCCTGAAAGGAGGAAAATTTTAAATGTGAGGAATGAGCACGCAGCGGCTAATACAGCCTGCAGTCTGAGCTGAAAAGGTGAGAAAGTATTGATAGGACGAGCCCACAGCTGGAATTTATACAGAAAGATGTTGGAAAGAAGTGTTGGAAAGAAGGTTGAAAACAAGCGCTTAATCATTCATTTTTTATTTCGGCATTAAAAGTTGAACTATTCACAATAATCAAATCAAGTACAGGCCCTGATTGAATTTCTACTGCGGTCCCCAAACCTTGACGACTTCTCTGGGTCCACAAGTCCGGGTGCGCTGTGTAATAAACTTCCTTCCCTTTCAATATTGAAATTGAATGAGTGGCAATTATTTCATCCCGGAGTTTGGCACTAATGTCCGAACTTTAGAAGGAGTAGAGGTCGGGAAGTAGTAGATGATTCCTCATCAATCATTCCACGTTACGAAGTGGGCATATACTACAACATGGAATCCATATACTACATTATGGAATCCATATACTACATTATGGAATCCATATACTACAGTATGGAATCCATATACTACAGTATGGAATCCATATACTACAGTATGGAATCCATATACTACAGTATGGAATCCATATACTACAATATGGAATCCATATACTACATATGGAATACTCATACTACTACAGTACGGAATCCATATACTACAACATGGAATCCATACACTACAGTATGGAATCCATATACTACATATCATTATACAATATGGAGTCCATAAGGGCAGCAAGGGCCCCTATAACATTTTTGATATTTTTGATGATTTTAGAGGCCCCTTTATAAGTGGGCCTAGTACTAGTACTTATTAGTACATTAGAAGTACCTATAACTTGGACTAGTACTGAGATTAGTCTTATAGAAGTATCAATAAGTCAGACGAGTACCTGTATTAGTACATTAGAACTACTAATAAGTTGTACTAGTACTTTGAATAGTACTTTAGAACTATCAATGTGCCAGACTAGTACTTGTGTACTAGTACTCTGTATTAGTACCTAGATCGGTACAATAGAAGTATGAATAAGTCAGACTTGTACTTATATCTCTACTACAGTGGAACCTAATACTATACTAGTATTGATACCTCTATTATCTCTACTACAGTGGAACTACTAATACTATACTAGTATTGATTGATACTTCTATAGTACTTGTATTAGTACATTAGAACTATCAATGTGTCAGACTAGTACTTATATCTCTACTACAGTGGAACTACTAATACTATACTAGTATTGATTCTTCTATAGTACTAATCTAAGTAATAATACAAGTACTATAGAAGTATCAACACTATTATAGTATTAGTAGTTCCACTGTAGTAGAGAATTAAGTACTAGTCTGACTTATTGATACTTCTATTGTACCGATCTAGGTACTAATACAAGTACTAGTCCGACTTATCAATACTTCTATAGTACTATTCTAAGTACTAGTACACAAGTACTAGTCTGACACATTGATAGTTCTAATGTACTAAGACAAGTACGAGTCTGACTTATCAGTAGTGCTATAGAAGTATTGATAAGTTGGACTAGTACTTGTATTATTACTTAGATTAGTACTATAGAAGTATCAATACTAGTATAGTATTAGTAATTCCACTGTAGTAGAGATATAAGTACTAGTCTGACTTATCAATACTTCTACAGTACTATTCTGAGTACTAGTACACAAGTACTAGTACAACTTATTAGTAGTTCTAACGTACTAATACAGGTACTCATCTGACTTATTGATCTCAGTACTAGTCCAAGTTATAGGTACTTCTAATGTACTAATAAGTACTAGTACTAGGCCCACTTATAAAAGGGCCTCTAAAATCATCAAAAATGTCAAAAATGCTATAGGGGCCCTTGCTGCCTTATGGACTCCATATTGTATAATGATTTGTAGTATATGGATTCCATACTGTAGTGTATGGATTCCATAACGTAGTATATGGATTCCATAATGTAGTATATGGATTCCATGTTGTAGTATATGGATTCCATACTGTAGTATATAGATTCCATACTGTATATATGGATTCCATACTGTAGTATATGGATTCCATAATGTAGTATATGGATTCCATGTTGTAGTATATGGATTCCATACTGTAGTATATGGATTCCATGTTGTAGTATATGGATTCCATATTGTATAATAGTTTGTAGTGTATGGATTCCATACTGTGTAATCATTTGTAGAATATAGATTCTATTCATTGTAATACTTTCCATACACTGGATGCAACATTGCTTCCTAAATATTTTCGATATTTTTTATGATTTTTTCAGTAATTATAGGATCAGATGACCAAGTTTAATTTTTTTGTCCACCTTTTCCCTTACAACTGTCTGTATTTTTCATGATTTTTCAGGCATTATAGAAACAGATGACCAACTTTAATTTTTCCTCACACATGTCACACATGTCACACATGCTCCCCTACAACCATCAAACATAGTCCTATGTATGTATACATAGGTCCTTGGAATCCACTGTCAAGCTACACAATAGTGGCACTGGAATCCATTGGTAAGGAGTGCCAGAGGTCCTGGCCCCATGGAATCCATGTTGAGCCCTGGAATCCATGGTTAGGCCTGGAATCCATGGCCTTGGATTTCCATAGGATTTCAATCTTATTAGATACTGGATTGTTACACTTTGGACTATCTAACTTGTTAGATTTTAAGGCAGCCTGAAGTGCGTTGGGAGTTGGTCAGTGGGTAGGCGACAAGATTTTCAACCACTTTGTCAACAAATGGTGCACCCAGTCTCGCGCAACCCTGGGTCTCAATTCTTTCTTTCCAAACAACTTTCTATTCCAAGATCATGGCAATTGTAACATGGCTTATACTATTGACCAGTTGGCTGGGGACAATGCGCTCAGACATTGCTTATTGAGATGGGCGGGTAGAGCCCAGGTAAGCCTTGTTCTCTTTGAGGTCAATATTGAGTCTGACATCTTCACTTCAGCAAAAGCAAAAACTCAACACGTTTGATCAGGTTTTTATCCCTATCAATGGCAACAGGAATCATTGGTATTCAGCTTGCATCAACTATAAGCGAAAATCCATCAACATATATGCCAGTCTCCGAGACTTGTATGTAGCGAATCACTGCAAACCTCCAGAACAACACAAAAACAAGAAATTAATGATGGTGCTTCTGTTGAACATGACAGCGCGTGCAATGGCTAATGTGTTGATGAGTTAGGTATGTGCTGGGTATGAAAACCAACCAAACAACAATCACCCCAATCAGATATAATCCAAAAGGTTTAATTTAATGCGAGGAAGGAGGTTGTCAAAGGTTCCCTCGACTACTAATTGATTCGAAGAGAAAAGCACTTGACAGTTGACACAGATAGTGCGCAATGAACAAGGTTTTATATTTGGAGGGAGGTTTTGAAAAGCCAACTAACGTACGACGACGCGCTGAACTAATCGAGGGGAAAGCAAACACCAAAGCACGGGTCAAGTACGCCGACTCAACAAACAACTTTGCGTATCCGCGGTGAAACACCAAAGCACGGGTCAAGTACGCCGACTCAACAAACGACTTTGCGTATCTCGGGAGCCTTTACGTCGCCGCGCAATGATACTCCAACTCTCAGGGATTCCCGCGAGTTACCTAACAAGCTTATACGACCGCCGCGCAAGTCACTCGAGTAGGCGTTTTTAACACACTCAGCGAAGAGCGGGCAAGGGGTAGAATCTGTTGGTAAAGCTAGGTAACACTCCGAGAAGCTTCCTCCCTAAAACTAGACCAAGCCGACAGTTGGGTCCAAGACCTTTCCTAATTAACAACGGGCTTGTCGAGGTGTGCACGTTAGGCTCCACCTGCGGTCCTAAGACTGATGTGACCTCTCTTTGAGATGAAAACCAGGAATGCTCGACTTAATAGCCGGGAAGTAGAATGAACAGCCTCAGTATTATCGAGGTTACAAGAAGGCCACCCGTTTCAAAGGTTGTAGAGGACGATGCAGACACGTCTGAGCGTGTACGAATCACTACAGGTCCTAAGATAGAAATGCGTTTCAGGTATCAAGTCTAACTTGTTATTCCGAGATAGAATAGCTACCCTTATATACTGAGCGAGATATATGAAAATAGGAAAATGAGAGAAACTGAGCGAGATAGGATGAAACAGAGTAAGTAAAATAGAAAAGATAAATAATGTCCATATATGCGTGTATACTATGGTTTTGCCTCGACGTTTTCCTGCCTCGTTCGTTTGTCTTCCTCAATTGGGTCAACTTTTGGGATTTTGGTCCGAATCGACTCGAGTCATTTGCCTTTTTACAAGGCTCGCGAGTTCCTTTAGCAGAACAGCCCTCGGAGGTATTTCTATGTTTTTCCTTGCCAATGGGAGACTGGTTATTATCTCTAGTTCCGCGTGGTCTCGAGTCTAGATGCCTGGTAGCATATGGATCTCGGTAAAACGCTGAGGCTCGGATAGAAATACTCCTTGGTCCTTCCGTGTTCTAGAAGTAGCTACAGCAATTGGGTCATGTGGCCGCGTTGGACTGCCGCGGCTATATGCCTGGGCGCTTTCCAGCGAGCGTCAACTTTGAGGGCACCTGTTAGGGTACTTCCCCATCTCGGTCCACCTTGCTTCGTTTAATAAACTTGAGTGTTGTTTAGACTCCTCGGTGAGCTGATCGCGGAAGCGATGCCTCGTTAAGACTTCGATCCCTTGGGTATATCCTTCGATGACCTAGCCTAGTATAACTGGTATGTGGGCTCGTTTATCTGCCTCGGTCAGCAACTTGTTATCCAACAAGCTTGCCTCGCTACACCATACCGCGCATAGGACTTTGATCGAGGCGCATTCACAAAGTTAAGTATGGTACCATTGCGCGTACCGTTACTCTGCAACCTCTTGGGTAGAATAGGTCCTCGGTAGATTTTAACTATCAGCTCGGGCTCACTATAGTTCTCTTATTGACCGTGTTTTGTTACTAACAGAACCTAGGATTATTGGTTCTGCGCAGTTCTAGCCTTAGCCAAAAAATCGGCGTATCAATGGAATGCATGCTGCGCTTCTTCCATCGCATTCTGTTATATGGACCACTCTATCGGTGCCTCATTACGGCCATCTCCGTTCGTCTCATGTTGCAGGCTGTTTAAGGACACCTTGATCTATTCTTCGCTTTACTTCTCACTCGTCCACAATGGAATCTGTGAATACGTTCCACTGTCCCGTATCTGGATGCTCCCAGTCCTACATATCCTACCTTGCACTTCAAAAACATCTCATAGATTCGTTTGATTTCCATGCGCACATCTTTGCGGCATCTGAGACCTCTGTGACTTCCCTCCCGTTTGACAATGATGCTCTTCTCTCTGCAGATTTAAACGGGGATTGCGATGAAGGACGGTCAATGTCTCCCAGGGAGCCCGAAGCAGAGATGAAACAGATTGACATCCAGAAGCGAGGACTCATTCCCAATGCAACCTTCATAGATGGAGTGGATGAATATCTTCTTCTCGACCAGTCTCTAGCTTCGGACCGTGCTGAATTGCTACCCAAAATGTATCAACAGGGCGAGGCTTGTGAGCCTCGTCAGCCTCAGACTCAGCAATTGTTGCGTTACACTTTTCTCAATGAACTCGATGCTTTGCTGGCGGATGTGCGACCCGGGCTAGGGATCATGACAGCAGATTGCCCCGAAGTAGCAGAGGCTCCGGGAAGCATGCCGCGACAATCTGCTCTATGCCCAAGGTGCACCAGATATTGAGAAGGAACGGCACGGTCAAGGCAAGTCTTTTCCTTAAATATCATTGCTTGAGAGGTTGAAATGCTGATGAAGTTCAAGGTTTAGGAAGGAACTGTGGGTCTGCGTTTACATATATGTCCGTGAATCTTGTTGTCCTTGAACGTTGAAGCTGAAGATGCGGTATTTCGGGGAGAGGTCGTGTCCGGTTGCTTTTCCGATGCCGCTTGACCCTTTTCGAACCGTCGTTTGTTGCTTTCTTCTTCCATTATGTAATCAAGGAGCCGTATTCTCTCTCTATATCCCGAATCGATCTCATAGTGCTCTTGCTTTGTCATGCTGTCTTACATCATAGCGAATTTCAGGCTGTATTCAGCCGAATTCCAACTCTTGCTTTTTCAGCTTGCAGCTTTCAAATCGACTCGCAGGCTGGATTCAGCCGCTAGTAAGCTTTCAATGACGACATACCGCAGCATCTCTAAGTGCCTTGCTTGCTATCGTAGGTGGCCGAATTACAAGTCTTTTCTTTTTTGACCCGACATGCAGGCTGTATTTAGCCGCTAGTAATTTTTCAACAAACGACAGCCTCTCAGTGGAATTCATACTGCAGTGTCTTTGCTATTGGTGCCAATTTCAGGCTGTACTCAGCCGAATTCCTTCTGTTTCGAAACTTGCAGGCTGTATTTAGCCTTTATCAACAGGCTGCTTTTCCTCATTATGTCCAGGACGCCTTCAGATATTCCTCACATTTGCTTCAAATACCATCTTACAATCGACTATCGACTCCAATCTCATTTAGGCTATACTCAGCCCCATCCCAAGCTCATCTTCGACTCAACTTGCAGGTTGTCCTCAGCTGCCTTTCCAGCGATAGAATGATTGCCGAGCTGAAGCGCTTTCTGCTGTCTATATTGCTCGGTAAGTGTCTACAATGAAGTTGGTTAGGTGTTGAACTTAACGTTATCTTATACGTAGATTGCATTGCAATGCAGCGAGCCAAACCCAAGTGCAAAAATCATCTCATATACTCAAGCGTCTTTTTTGAGTCTCGCTTGCACAGTTTGGAAAATGCAGCTTCCCGTTCAAGTGGATTCGTTGAATATTCTTGCAGGCTGTACTCAGCCGCTCGAAATCATCCAATATGCATCCTCTTGCATTGGTACGCTCATGAAACATTTTCTGGTTTGAAGCTTTACTGACGCTACTTTTCTTTCAGTTACATCGATCCTTATTTCCTTATTGCGACTGTCTCTCGGTATACGGTATCATACCATCTCATGAGTGAAATCGTACTTCACGTTGTCCAAATCCACTTCTCGGACTGTCTTTTGTTCTTCCATCATGTAACAATGATCATCTTTTCTTGCCACACCGAATTCTGGCTGCACTCAGCCGAATCTTTTTCGTTTTCGACTCGAATTGCAGGCTTTATTCAGCCGCGACGATCGACAGTTTCTCAGTGGAATCTATAGCTCAGCATTTTTGCTATTGTGCCAATTTCAGGCTGTACTCAGCCGAATTCCACGTCTTCTGTTTCGAAGCAACTTGCAGGATCTATCAACGGGCTGCTTTCTCTTTACTTTGTCCAGGATGTCTTCTGCTTTGCTCAGACTGGGCAAATCAAGAAGATTGTTTTGCACGCCAAAAAAGTTGGCTACAGTCCGGACTATGTTGCTCTCTTGCAGCATGTTGTGCGTGTCAACCCCGAGAAGGGTGCCGAATTCACCTCGCAGCTTGTCAATGACGAAGCGGGACCTATGGTTGATGTAGAACGCGTTGTCGATATCTTCATGTCCCAAAACATGATTCAGCCTGCGACGTCTTTCCTCCTCGATGCATTAAAGGACAACAAACCCGAGCAAGGCCCACTCCAAACCTGTGTGCTGGAGATGAATCTCATGCACGCCCCACAAGTCGCGGATGCTATCCTTGGCAATGAGATGTTCACGCCCTACAACCGTCCACGGATTGCCAACCTTTGCGAGAAAGCTGGATTGATGCAGAGGGTATGTATTTTAGTCTTAGCTTGTGACCGTTATTCTAACTATTGTGCAGGCTCTTGAGCAATATGAGGATTTGGCAGACATCAAGTGTGTTATCGTTCATGCAACAACATTCCTGGTCGAGGTAGGTTATCTCGATTCACAATTGGTTTCTGATTCTAATGATTATTCCTAGTGGCTTACCAACTACTTCAGTTAGCAATGGATTCCTCTTCATGCAGCTGTTCCAATTGAAATGCCTTTGGCACTACTCCGACGCATCTTTGGAGATGGGTTGGTTTTGCATTTTGCGTAGATTGAATTGCGATGCTACAAAATTTCCTGGTGTGACCAATTTCGGACGTAGTGGGAGAACACTGTTTCGAGGTCGAACTGTATCAGGCAGCTAAACTGCTCTTCCATTTTTTACCGTGATCCGTGTTCTTTAGTTTCGGTCACGTGACCTTGGTTTTATATAAAACCCGTGGTTTTGTTTCTCTTCATTCTCTTCTGCATTTTCCTTTTCCATTGCTCTTTTTTCTTATGGGCAACCGCACAAAGCATGGCCTTGACAATGAGGATACATGTCTGCCCGATCCAGCTCAGTTGAAAACAAAGAGATCCAAAACAATGGGTGAGACGCAGTCCGGTTCGCGTCCCAATACCCGTAGTGGAAATTCCGCTAGCGGCTCCAAATCCAAGAACAAGCCCAGCCCATCTGCTCCTAGCTCTTCGAAACTCAAACCCGATAAGGGCAAGTCTCCCTCGCTTCCGAAACTCGACAAGGTCAAGTCTCCCTTGCTTCCGAAACCCAACAAGGGCAAGTCCGCTGTACCTTCCAGCTCCAAAAATGATAAGAAAACGGCTGGTGAGGACCTCCTAAAGGACTTCAACGACGCGTATGCACAGGGCGCAGTTCCCGCTGAAACTCAGTTGCGGACTTCTCATGGAGAGAAGCAGCTCAATAGTATTGCTTCCTCCTCATTCAAATAAAATTCTCTAATGCCTCTTCTCAGAGGTTCGTAATATTTGCTCAATGCCACTCAAATGAATTCACTCTGTAAGCCTTTTTCGTCTTCCCTGTTCATTAATAATATCTTAATTGACTGTAACTTTTTATAGTTTTTCCAGAACTCCACCGACCAAGACCAATGTATTCATTCATTCCATTCTCGTTATCCTATCTGTTGAATTCAAACCCTGTTAGCTCAGTCCTCTGCACGGAAGGCGTCTGCTTTGAAATCTCCTGCACGAAAGGGGAAGGCTCCTGCTCCAAAGTCCCCCATTGCCTCGAAGACTGCTACTCCGAAGGACTTTGGCGCATCTTTCTCAGGTTCTGTTTTCCATTTTCATCCTTTTTGTTGCTAACTTGCCTTGTAGACGAAGACATCACCTTCAATGGCTTCGACGATGATCAACACAAACATTATCAGAAGCTAAAATGAAAGATTGATGAGGCCACCAGCGATATCGAAGATGAGGATGCCGACATCGAAGAATCCGAGCAAGAAACGGACAACAACAACAACAACAACAACGAAGAAGAAGCGGACAATATTGCCGACGATGCTGTCCCGATTGACACAGTGAGATGTGGATTTCTTTCCTCATTGCATATCATTGACACCTTCTTCAGATGATGGTCAAAGATGTCACTCGCCCTCGCAAACAAAAGAAAGGTACTCGTCGTCGAAAGCACAAGTCTAAGGCCATCCTGGCCGACTTTGCAAATATCAATGAAGCTGAGGAGCTCCTTACTCTTGCCAAGGCTGTCTACCGCAGAGAAACTTGTTTTAAAAACATGTTTCCTGCAACAGACCTCGAACACCAGCCTGCTTACGTGGACGTAGTCGCTGGCCTACCAGAGAAAGATCGTAGGTGGGCAACTTTTGAACGATTCGGCGATGATGAATATTATGACCTCCGGATACAATCTCTGACATATGTTGGTTATTGCGTTTGATGTGCGCTTACTTGCTCATTGATTTTGTGCAGGCGAATTATGCTAACTCCAGTGTACGATATGACTTTGATCAGACTGCTTGGCCTCTTATATGTGCCAAACTGCAACTGGCATCTGGTGACAATGTGCATGGTTTCCCAATTGTTTCATTTGCCCGACTGATAATCTTTAAGTCTCGTCTTGTCTCTGGATTATTGAAGGACAGAGTTTTTCACCATGACCAGCTTGATCTGAAGACGGCGACAAGCACTGGCCACCCTTTCCGCTCCGATCTAATTCCCGAGATTCTTCAATTGGTTCTCTTCGACAAAAAGTCAAAGACAGATGGGTTGATCCTACGGCAACTCAACGAGCTAGAACGTGTTCCCATCAGATTCATTGCGTTCAT
>ML769715.1:0-73488 GCA_009733575.1 Gymnopus androsaceus JB14 | reverse complement strand
GAGAATCTTGCGCCAAAGTTCAACTGTCAGAGGAGAGCGACCGCCTTCCAACGCAGTAATCCATGCATCTCTGAAATGCTGCCACATGAAAAGATACGGCGACTGTCGATTCTGGTGCTGAAGTCCAAAAAACAGACCAGGGTCGGGAACAGCAAGCAACCTTTTACCAGGCAGAACACCGTTCTGGTCAATAGTTTTATTGACATCCTTCCAAAGCCGTAATGGCAGGCGGGACCAAGGGATCATCTTTGGGCAAGTCGGCAAAAGTATCACGTTGCACCTTTGGAGCTATATGCTAGATAGATTAGACAGAAGTATTGTAAAATCAAATCGAAGGACAACTCACGATTTCATGTCAGGTTTACGAGCTTTCGCGGACCTGGACATCTGCTGACTATGCCGGAAAAGATTTTTAGAGTGCTTACTACCGTGAGTCTGAGAGGAAGAGGGCTGCAATTGGAGATGGCTGGGCGGAGAGGAAGCTGGAGCCATGATACGCCCTTTACCAAGCTCGAACAATGATGTATATGCACCGGGTACATGGAGATTTTGAAAAGGAGATACAACGTCGAAACATTGAATCGATGCCCAACGGATGGCGGAGAATTTGCTATCGGAACCGGCCTGACCATCATTATAGTGTGGTAAGGAGGGTCAGCTGGTGCCATTTGAACTTGAGGCAACCGGGGCTGCTGCAACAAGATGAATGCTTCAACAATCTGACGGTCAAACCCAATCCAAGGGCGTATGAAAAACACAGGAAGGCCTGCGTGATGTAGCAAACGAGCATCCCTATCGTTCCATACGAAAGCCCCCATTTTGTCACATTGGAATGAAAGTGGGGCACCGGAGGTGACACTACGAGATTCGAGATCGGTATAATCTAAGAGAGCCTGAACAGTGAGGAAACCACATTGAATTTCGGTGAGAGCAAGCTGCTGGACTCTGATCGAAGCAGACACCGTTTTCAGACGAGTGAGGCACAGGTCGATAGTGTCCGTATGTTCCTTAACGATCCTGCGCTTGAAATTGTCTCCATTGGTCTTGTACCATGTCAGCGTTCGACGCTTGAGAGGTGCGATCTGAGACTCCAACTCATCCGTCAGCTCCTTCTTCACAACACCTTCCTTGCGCTTCTCTCCTTCAGTGGTATATGTCAGATAACTGTCTCGTAGATCAAGCCACATTATGTCGTCAGCAAGGGAGGTGAAATTTGAGGGCTTTTTGGTAATTGCAGAGTACCAGGGATAGTTTGGGTTAAAGGGCTGAGGCCAACAAACTGGATCATCATCACCGTAACGAGCATCGGATCAACAATACAAATCTCGCGTGGAGCCCATTGGAGGTGAAGGAATGTAGTCACAATTGGGAGACATGATGTATTCTTTGCTGTGAGGGAGGAAGGATCCACAGAGTCCATCCGAAAAGGACAGGTTACTGAGAATACTATGGAGCTTCAATACGCTAGCAGGGAGTTCATCTACACTTGAGGGCAATGTAACTAAAAGGATAGATGTCAGTTCGAGAATGGTAAAACTCATTTTGTAGCTTACACATCGATGAGCTCTGGCCTGTTGGGGAAGTCAGCGAAGTCAATAGTGAAAGCATCAGGCGATAACATACCATCTTCGCGTTTCTTCCTGTTTTTGAGCAAGTTCTCTTTGGTCATAGGTAGGCTGGTAGGTCGTAAGTGAACCATACTCGAACATTTAACTGTCGAGGTACGTACCTCATGATGGCTTCAGTAATATCTAAAAACCGAAACTCAATGACAGAAATCAAAGAGTATACAACCACAAGAAATGGTCGATAGTAGGTCGAAGATGTTTGAAACGGGATGTAAGTAAGAACTTCAACTTTGAGAAATTTTTCCAAGTTAGCGCTCGGACCAGGATTAGTAATGCCGAGAGCTGAGCCGATGTCTGGCGCTTAAATAAAATGATTTCTTTTCGCTTTTATGCTTTGACCTTGACCTTCTCTTTCGCCCATCTCTCTCGCCACAGTGACTTTTTTGGGATTGCTTTCTGGCGATCTACTCATTCAACGCAAGTTGAAGGCTCTGTAGTCTACTTGACTACTCTTTCAATTTTGATTAGGTAGCATCCCTATGGTGGACTTTTGAGCGCCTGGTCGTACTAGCTTGGACCAGTAGGCAATCATTGTCCTTCGGTGGCCTTTGATGGAAGCAGGTGAGTTTTAGCCGCATCTATTGTTCTTCAAGTGGCCTCAACGGTATAAAAGCAGCCATGTCGTATCCGCCTTCACTTTACGACCCGCTTTCTTTCAATGAATTTTGCCACAATGCCCAACGCCAATCCCCCTGTAACACCTCCTCCCGCATACACCCATAACACTGCTCACGCTGCTCCTGCACAAGCTGGTACCGCACATCAAGCAGTTGGAAGGAAGGCCAAGAAGGGAGAGAGTATGGACATCCTCCCGCGGGTAGTTCGAGATAATCAAACAGAACTATCTTAACGAATTCGTGAAGCAAGTCAAGAAGCATGACTCGAACTTTGCTGGGAGCAAAGTCGTTGATCGATGGAGGAGAGAGACTGCTGAGGCTATCATGAAATCAATTGAGCAGGGAGAGGCACCGTTTGAGAATATTACAGTAAATGTTGGGCTGAGGAACAAGAATGTGGCTGTAAGTTTCGTGGTGGAAGCGCTAGGAGAACTGACCTGAATCTGTTTGTAGGCCATCAACCGCGTCTTCCAAAACCACTATCACCACAAGATGAAGATTGTCCGTCCTGGCAGCGGCATCGTGATTTCGCATGAGGAAGCGAACAAAATCATAGCAAGTATTCGAGAACTCCGTGCCCCCTGCACAGGTCGGGAATTTTTCAAGGTGCAGCGAGCAGATGATATCCAGCAGCGAGTTGAGCATGGCGAGAACTACCAGACGGTGGTGAAGAACATGTGGGACGGGTTAACGAAGGATGAGCGAAGCCAGTGGGATGAAGATGCGAAAGAGGTCGACCTTGCTGGGTGAGTGAATTCTTTTGTGCTGTTCATGAAACTTACCTGATCAATATCTAGCAATCAAAGGAGGTTAGAAACGGCTCTAGCGGTTTTGTTCAGAGCCCTCGCAACATCAGGCCGCGTAGGACCGCTGGAAGCGTTGGTGGTGTATTCTTATCGCGACGAACGCCAGGATGTGCAAACAAGAAAGTAAGTTATTTGGAGCCATATCATGAATATCGCCAACTGACGTACGGTGATACCAGCTTCTCGGTGGGGTCCAGTGGCCAAGAGTTTGCCGCAGAAACTATTGGCGAAACCGAGTTTCTCAAGAGTTACGTGAAACCGTTTCATGATTGGGCGGTTGAAGTGTTGCCTTTAGTCCAAGAGGGTGACCTCTTCTTGTATGACGACCAAGGCTTTGCGCTCTTTCCAGACCTCGACTTCGCTGACTTCAAAATGAAGGATATACAAACGTTGGTGAAAGAGTTTTTTGGTAAAATTTGGGGTGAGTGCTACTTGGAATCAACTTGTTAAATATCTTATTGATAGGCTATTTAGGCAAACAGTACGGCAGCGAGATACCTTGGGACGAAATTAAAGAAGATCCCCAATCTTTCTACAATGAGCAAGAGTTCCGCTTGCCTGTTCAACTGGTTGACCCTCAAACACTCGCCGCCGGCAAAAATAGTGGCGCTGGCTGATATTTACAAGAGGGATCTGTTTTTGTTTCTGTAAACGTGAGCAAGCCGTTCAGCCTGCTTGCGCTGCTGGCCTCCAGCGACTACCTCAACTTCAGGACGCGAACGAGAGCCCATCCCATTGTTCCTCGAGAGGCTACTGCCATTCCCTCTCGAGAACCGACTACCATTCCTCCTTGAGAGCCGGCTCCCTCCCTTGCTCGAGAATCGACTCCGGCCCCTCCTCGAGAACCGACTGCCATTCTCTTTCGAGAGCCGACTCCGCCCCCCCTCGAGAGCTGACTGTCATTCCTCTTCGAGAGCCGACTCCCGCCCCTCCTCGAGAGCCGACTGCCATTCCTCTTCGGGGATCCGACTCCACCCCTGCTCGAGAATCAACTCACATTCCTCCCGAGAGCCCACCCCTATTCCAGCGCACACTCCAGCTCCTGCTTCCATTGCAGCTCGACCTCCCGCTCGTGCTTCGATATCAGAAGGTGAAGGACGGGCTGCTTCTGCTAGTGGGGTTACTCGGGGGCCTTCAGCCACCATCGACGAACTCGGCGCTTCGAACCAGGATGCCGCAGGGCCTCTACGCAGAAGCACTAGGGGTCGTAGAAAGACAGCTAGCTCTAACGAGGCGGGTCCCTCCGGTAGGGATGTCATCATCCCGGGCAAGAAGCAGTCCAGGTTTTGGTCATATACGCTGGAACCTATTCCGGGATCAGTGCCTGTTGAAGACAGTGCAACGACAAGCAATGATACTGGTAGAGGGCGCACTAGGAAACGCGGGCGGTCTGTCAATGAGGAAGTAGATACCAGAGGGACAGAGGAGAACGTCGGTGTCCAGCAGCCACCCAAGAAGAAGCGGAAGAGTCGAAGGTTGTGATTTCATTATTGTCTTTATTTGGTTTTTCTGGACTTTATGGTTCGTCCTAACATGCTTCCTCTCTCTTTCTTTACTCCTCTCTTCCTATGCTTGTCATTCTCCCTCTCGCCCTTGTTTTTATTCCGCTGAACCGGTTTAACCGGGGTCTTTCCGTTCATATACCAGTTTAACCAGTTTAACGGTCGCTAGTGTATAATTTAACATGTATTATGTGGAGTGTATGGAATTATTTGGTGCGTTTAAACTTATGAAGCCGTTCAACGCAGTTTAACGAGGTGGGTGGATTAATGCTTAAAGGTCTTCAACTACGTTCAACGGGCGTTGAACGTAGTTGAACCGCTGCAGGAGGACCAATGGATGGGGCGCGTGAGTTGCTGTGGAAAGGCGTTCAACGTAGTTGAACTGCTACAACAGTCGGAGGGGCCAGTGGATGGGGCGCTCAAGATTGCGTTTAACGTGGTTGAACGCTCTCTTCAACTGAGCACAACGGATATGTTTAACAACTTTATTAGGGTAGTACTATGTAGTTTGTTTAACACGTTTAACAAAAACTTCAATTAGCCCCCTACTGTTTAACAAAGCTAACGGGGTTACTGAAGGAGCATTCGATGAAGCCGTCAAAGGTGTTGGCGCCATCGAACACACCGCTTCGCCTGTTCATTTCAACGCTGAAGATCCGGAAGGTATGATGATTATGATCTTCGAGCTCATATGTAGCACTGAAAGTGGGCGTGTGAATGTACTTAGAAATCATCGTCCCAGCTGTAAACGGTACCATCGGCGTCCTCAAAAGCGCGCTTGCTGTCTCATCCGTACAACGAATCGTTATAACATCCTCCTGCGCAGCTGTTCTGTCCCTCCTCCCCGAGCCCAAGCGGTTCTCGGAAGTGGATTGGAATGATCTATCCGTTGAGGGGGTAAAGAAGAACGGAAAGGATGCGAGTGCGCTAGACAAGTACTGTGCTAGTAAGACGTTGGCGGAGAGAGGTATATTTGATCCCTAGTGCACTTAAGTTTGCTGGCCATTAACATTGGGTGCAGCTGCTTGGGATTTTTATGAAGCAAACAAAGCGAAAGTTTCTTGGGACCTTGTTGTCTTGAACCCACCAAACGTATGTACCATGTCAATTTGCTCTCATTATTCACCTTATCTCAGAAGCGCCTCTCTTGATAGGTTTTTGGCCCTGTGATCCACGACGTCTCATCTCCCTCGTCCCTTGGAGCAAGCGCTGGCGACTGGTACAACACCGTTGTGCGTCCCGACATGGGAGGTAAATCCCTCGAAGAACTGGCCACTTTCGGAAGCGGCTGGGTTGATGTTCGTGATATCGCACTTGCACATGCTCTGTCTTTGATTAAGGAGGAGGCTGGAGGAGAGAGGGTGGTGGTGAGTGCGGGAGAGTGGGTGTTTCAAGATTTTAGTAAGTCTTCGGCTAATGCCTCCTAGTATCAACGGCTCACTTGCTTTCATTCTTCCTTCCAGTTGATACAGCCAACGCTCTCTCCCCCTCCCCGATCCCTTCGCACACCGACATGCCAAAAGGAAACCGTGGGGCAGGAAAGCCTCCAAAGATCGCTTTTGACACGGCTAAGGCTTCGAAGATATTCGGTCATGAGTTGAAGTATCGTTCTATGGAGGAAACTACGAGAGATACGTTGAAGGATTTTGAGAGAAGGGGATGGTAAATGTGAAAGAATACCCTGTAAAAAACGCACGTAAGAGTGTGCTGCTTTGAGCAAGTTCGATGCAACTTATACTACGTATGGATTGAGGAGTGCAACGTTCGAGGATAGAGGTCGTAGTTGCGGACCTGTCTAGCCAAAGCCAGAGTCTGAGATCTATAGACATAGTTATAACAGTGTGAAGCTAAATTTAAGCGCCCAGTCAAACTTTCTACTGAAAGTTTGAACTTTCACGACGTGCCAGTCTCGTACTCGCGCTCGGTGTCGTCAACACATCATGGTACATGGACACCCTTAACCATTTCTCGGTCGGCTTCGCCTCCTTGCACTCAACTCCTAAATCGTCATTTCGACATCAAGTTGATTTGGCGTTCAGCTGGTAGGCGGTTGGCGGAGGTTTTGAATTCGAGTGGTGAGTATGAGTTCTTGTTTTCACCTTTGACCTCAGCTCTCTATGAATCATGACCAGACTCTCATCACAAGTATATAGGTGAACCCAAGCGCCATGCTTGACTCCTTCGTCAACGAGTAGTTAGCACTGAGATCTGTTGTCGGCGTCTGTCCGAGCTTCGGAATGGCCACTGTATGTCTTTTCCTTTCCTAACTTTTTTCTTGCTCGCCGTTGCTGACTCTCTTCTCTCATTATCGCTCCCATTCTCTCTATCCTGTATCCATAAACATGCATTTGCATAGACAGGAAATTGACGCGTCCCCTAGAGTATACCCAATTTCTCCACGATTAACCTCACGGTAGAGCTTGTCCGGGAGTGATTTTGTCTTTGACTTAGGCCTGCCGTTTGGCTTACTCCTAGGCTTCGTATATTTCTTCATCGACCAAATCTACGACACGGAGATTCAAATTCCAATCCACATTGGCGATGAAAACATTTCCGGGATTGGAATCGGAGTCGGTACTCGGGTTTTGGTTCAGGTTGCTGCCGTTACCAGAATATTTTGTGGATGTCGAGTGAGTTCCTACGGAATACATATCGTTCCCAATAATGACCATGCCCTTTTCCTTTCCTCTTTCATCCAGTCTTTTACTTGCATCTTTCCGTTTGCCCTTGAATCGCTTTACAACGATGCTCAATGACCCAGCCGCTGTCGTCGACGACTACGATCCATTCCATCATCGAGATTTTCTGCACTCATCGGCTTACAAGGCGACCGGGGAGAATGAAGAAATGGCTCTCAACGTAAAGATACTCGTTCATTTCAACGAGCCGTTGCGTCTTGAATTGCCATCTCCGCCACTGCTTCCTCCATCTGCGTCTCCTCTTCAACATCAACGTCATACTCGCCGTCTCAACCTCCCTCTCCACACCAACGCTTTGCCCTCCGACACCATCCTCGCCTCCCGTTTGATGCTATCCCCCAATTTCATCGATTGTCGCTCGGTAGAGCCTTCGAAGATGCCACCCTTCGATGTAAGTAATCAACAGCGAAATCCCCTATCAGTGGCCCACGCTCTAAATGTCCGTTTCCGCTGTGCGTGGACGGGTAGGTATTCTTCACAAGGTGACAGTTAAGTACAATTCAATAAGACTGATGTTCATGTTTGCATTGGTTCGATGGCGTAGTTGGTTATCGCATCTGTCTAACATATTCTGGTGATAAGTTACACAGAAGGTCCCCGGTTCGAGCCCGGGTCGAATCATGGTCACGATAGAGGATCATAGAGCATGTCTTTTTATACTTTTAGAGTCCAATTGAATGGTTTCACGTTCTCCTGTGTTCTACTGTTTTTGATAAATGTTCTAATAATCACTTCACCAGTACATATACTAGACAATTCTCCAGTGACCATCATAATCTGAACATCCTGCTTTCTTCCAATATTAGAAATCCACATGGAGTTGTGGTTGCAGAATTAGGCCTAAACAGTGGAAATACGTCCTTCCTCTGGATGACTTCACTCAGGAATATCAGTGCCCAGTGAAAGGCCAGTCTTCAATCTGAGTCCGAGTGATCAATGTGACTAAAGGTAGGAAGAATCCGAGTCTGAGGGATCCCCATTGCTACCTCTGCCTCCGCTGCCATCGTCACCTCCCATCTGATGCCACCCCCTTCGATATCCAGACTGAGAAATTTTCGCACCTATATGTGTACGTTTTGTACCGGTTTGATGGTGTAACTGGTTATTGCATCTCTGTACATTAGTTTGAGAAGCTCCCCGGTTCGAGCCCGGGTCAAATCATAGTAGATGGAGAGAGTCATCACTATATTTCTTTTTCTCTTATTAGAAATCCCCTAGGTGCAGTTTCCTTCTTCAGGAAATCGCCTTCCCTGATGCCTTTTAGGATATCAATATTTCAGCAAGACATGCCAGACTAGTTCCTCCGAGTTGGGGTCACCACTATGGCTCGGATTCAAGCTAATGTTGTGCTGGCTCCGAGTCCACTGATCAATGTGACTTTGTTCAACTTTCCTAATTTCTAAAGGGAAGGAAGAATCCGAATCTGAGGGATCTTTATCACCCTTGTCTCAGCCTCTCGTCCACTGGTCACTGCAGAGCCACTTTTCCACTAGTTTATAAGTCCATTCTGCATCCTGGGACCTGGGACTTGCTGTTTTGGGCAGGACCCATCCGCCATGAGGCACCTTTCCTAGCGGGAAGCCATATGTGATACAAAAAATCCCAAATTTTGAGCTAGATGCGTCATATATATAGGTCGCTCATCCGCCTGAAGCTCCTCAAAAAAACTGTAAGATGTGGGTCGCCGAAAACGCGTAATTCTCCTTTTCATACTTCTTCTATTCTTCATCTGCTAGTGATCGCAGTGTCTGCAAGTAATAATCAGTAATGAGTACTGCTATTAGCAGAAAACCTCATGCAAAACATTCAATTCCAAAACAGAACTCATTGGGGTTGAGATAGCTAGATTTAAGCTCGAAATTGAGACTGCCTCATGATAACTTCCTGAATTGAGATGGAAAGGATCGCTTTGACCTCCCAGGTGAACGAATTTGGAAATGCATTTGATAACACTATGGCATGACACATTCACACATATGTGCGCTAAGTACTAGTTGATTGACATTGCTATTCAAGTGCAAGGACCAGTCCTATTGACAACAGTATGATTGACTGTAATCCCATCCTGGAATGGCATTTGAAGAACAGTGCTACCAGAGTCACCCACAGTGCGGTGACCAATGGCAGACGTTCCTGCTACATCCTGTAGTAGTAATGAATCAATAATCAACACAAAACTATCTTAGACGAGCTGGAGGACATACAGCGGCAATGAAAAGTTCCCCAGGACCCACGGTAAGATTGGAAGTCACATTGGGAAAGGTGATATTTGCACTACCAGTGAGCATTACGACCCACTGGATAGCAGGCGCATTGTGAAAACTAAAGCATATAGGTGTGAGTTTGAAGCTTTGCATACATTCCAGTCAAAATCCTACCCGAGATCAATGGGACCTCCACTATTAGGCCAAAGACTATACGAAGCATTTGACAAGTCTCCTAGCTGCAGGACATTGTTTCCAGTCTAACCCAAGGAATACAGCATTACAGCACTGGAACATCGGCTTTTTTTTAAAAAAATAGGCGCACTTGAGCTGAGATTTGATAACCCGGTTCAACCGCCCAACATTCTACAGAAGATATGTTTTCCTTCCCGACTATAGCGTTGACTAACAACGTGGTCGTAGAATTGGGTTTATTCTCGCCGCGAGTAATAACAGCATTTTGATCTAGAGCAAAGGCTGACGCCTGTAATGCCGGAAGCAAGAGGTAGAGAATCGCTGAGACCAGCATGCTGCGAGGGGAGCAATCACTGGAGAATGGGCTTTTAAGTGAACCGAGGTCCTGATATGAATAAGAGGGCTGGGAATTGTAATTCAAGTTTAGAAAGACAGAAGGTCTTCTTAGATTGTAGTATCAGTCGACTTCTGAAATGCAAAACATCATGAGTTGAACACCGGGGCGCAAGGAAAGAGGATCGATCACAGGTGCGTAAGGAACGGGGCTTGAGAACTAAGAAACAAAAACGAAACTTTGCTGCTCCATTCATGCCGGGCTCTTTGGCTCTAAAATGGTGGTATGTATGCGTAAAATTACAAACAAACACTCTACCTTGAACCTGGACTGCCTGTTCTAACTCGTTCATCTGCCATCGATAGCTTTCGATTCATTCGATATTGATTCAAGACAGATGCAGCAGGGGATGGCGTGTACTGACTGAACTAGTATAACCAATGTGTGGGAGTGCCAAGGGGAAAGTAAAAGACACCGCTAATATGGAGAGATAGCAACGGACTGGCATGCTCGGTCTCGTATACTGCCACTGCACACAAGGTATAACGGAGAAGAACAAAGTTGTAAATTTGTTTTTTTCCGCAATTTCTCATTCTCTAAATAGCGCTAGTCCTGAATTAATACATGTGCTACCTCAATAAGTAGGTATGGAACGTACTTTGAGGGGTAACGGGGCGCCGCGTAAAGTGAGTCAGTGGGCAAGCTCACGTGTCGAACGTCAGCCATTTTTCCGGTCCGATCCATTCCGTTACGCATGCACGTCCACCAAGCCCTTGGATGTCGCCAACGCAACCCGAGCTGCTCGTGGCCGTTCTGACAAGAAGACGCTGTATACGCGCCACTCGCGCAGCACCATTCTCTCGGGAACAGTTTGGCATGCCTGAAGTGCAAATAGGAGCGTTTCCGAACAAGAAAAATCATTGGTTTAAGGAGACTGTATGTCGCTATTCAGGTGACAGGTTATAGAGGCTCTTGGTAGCTTACCCTAGTTTACCATTTCAGGATTTCCGTCCAATGCCTATGGCTGTTCTTCACGTTTGGCTGGCGACGCTTCCCCACTTCTGATTCGGCAATTTATTGTTTGAGATGTGCTCTGGCCTCCACCTCTGCTCCAACCCTGCACTTTAGCTGGGCCATTTGAGTTTGTCCTCAGGAAGCTGAATCCGAGGCTACGTCGTGTAGTCATGGGGAAGTACTCTCCGTGGATCGCTGCGAGGGAATACATGTTCGTTATTGCTGCCTTTCCCGAATCCGAAGCCTTGCTGATATTTTTTTCTGCTTTTGGATCTACCACAAACACGGTCGATATACAGGGACCCTCACCCAATATCCGAATGCTGCCGCGCGAATTGACAATGTCCAGTCCTACCGCTGGCCATCTGCATCGATGACATTCAGTCGCTCATCCCGATGTGCGGGTCAATGATCTTCCTTCATTCCTATCTACTAAGGCATGATTCTCCGGTCTCAAGCTCGAGAATCGTTATCGATTATCGGATATCGACCATCACCTCCAAGTAGCCTCCAAGCTCAAATACTCGCGTTGAGGTTGAGGTTGAGTGGAAATCCTCCGCCATAAACGTACAGCTCCATTTGGTGGAGTAGGGAAAACGCTATTGCCGTCGTCGTGTACTTTTCATGAATTTATGTTGGTTATAGACCGTTCGGTTCAGGGGAAGACTCTGTACGTCTCTACTTGGCAAGTCGTTCTTGTTCTCTGTCTGACCTTTTCAAGCTTTAGCTTCATGCCCGAGGTCCATCGTCATCGATGCAAAGAGCCGCAGACATATTCAACTTTTTTTCAGCTTGGCTTCGATTCTTCATTTTTAAATCATTGCAACATCTAGAGATCCAATGAGTACTATGGTCTCCTTCCGCACGCGGCGACCCTTCCCGGATTCTTAGGCTTACCGCTTCGATACAGTCGTATCAGAGCTTAATGGTCGATAATTCAATTTCGTCGTACGTGGAAGCTACGTGGAAGTCGCAGCAGTAGTGTCAGTGGCACGGCCTGAGAGAGATGTGTTTCTGGTATTGCTGTTATGTTCCGACCGATGTGGACACTGCCTGAGCTGCGACGCTAATTTCCTGATAGAAATCAGTCATCAGTCGCTTCTTGTTCAACGACATCCATGTTCATACTCAACCTTTTGAATGGTTTTCTGTTCTTTTTCTCCAGACTTTTCAAACTTCGAGGGAAAGACCGTCCTTCGAGCTACATCTCTCGGCTTCCAGTTGAGATCTTATCAACGATTTTGGCATTATCCAGGCCTGAGTCGTTGACGCGGCGGTTTGATGGCCCTGCTAGTCCTAGCATTACGCCAAAGCAAGACGAGTTCCCTGCGCTTTTTGTCAGCCGACATTGGCGAGCCACATCGAAAGGAATTCTAAATATCAAACCTTTTCCGGTCTATCTCAACATATTCCTGGCCTCTCACAACAATGCTTCCATCCGAAAACACATTAATTCAATCATCAAGTCTCGTTTACGAGACTACTTGCAGCATTCTGTCCCAGCTTCCTTATCATTTCATGTGCACCAAGGCGGATCTCGTTCTGACGAGGTGCCTATTGCAATTCTGAAGCTTTTGTGCGAGCATTCCGAACACTGGGAGAACGTCTCCCTCCACCTACTCCCTGGCGATTTCCATAGCATTCGGAATGATCTAGACTCACTTCCATTGTTGAAATCACTCGAGCTTCAGGATACTACTCCGCGAAACCTTCATCCAATTTTAACTGGTGCTCCAGCTTTATTGCCTTGCTTTTCTAGTGCACCAGCATTACGTACGCTAATGCTCAAAGCTAGTATCCTCTGCGACCCTCCTATCAATATGCCTTGGTCTCAACTCACCAACATAACGATCTCATTCTGTAATCCTCGAGATTTTTATCTCATTCTTGCGAGTTGCGATAATATTTCCGAGTGTGCACTTAAAGGCTACGACCGTAGCTCCATAAATTGGACTCCACCAGTCACTCCTCTTTCGCATTTTACCGTCCAAAAGCTGGCCTTGACAAACTGTAATTTGGCGCACTTCCTACCTCTTCTTCATGCACCAAATGTCAAGGAACTATATTCCGACTGTGCAATATTCGACACTGCGGATGCACAGTCAATAAATACTCTTCCATCTCTGCACGAAGCCCGTCTTCGATGGGTCCATGTCGAGGACAGGCTGCTATTCAAGGTCCTCGGATCGATCCGAGTCGCTAAACTAGATCTTGAACTTGTGCTCGACATGCCCAAACGAGGATTTTTTGTTCTGCAAACGAAACCCAGATTACAACATCTGAGTATTAAATTTCGAAATACGACCGATGAAGCTGGTTTGATTCGGATGATTACACGAAAAATGAGTAGGGATACGCTTCCCGGTCAGCGTCTTCTCTCACTGCACATCGAAGCTCATCTTTCATTGAAAACGATCGAGCAGCTAACAGAACTCTGGAACTCGGGTACGGCCATAACTGGGCTTAGAAAATGTAGACAATTGGCTGAACAGGCCAAAGCTTACGCAAGGACTTCGGATTACGCAAAGAGGCGTGCCAGAAGAAAAGAAAAGAGGTTGTGTCCTCAAGCGTTTGCGAAACGTAGGGATTAGTGGAAGGCATTGGAACTGGCTTTGGAGCGAAATTATTTGGGCAGTATCCGCTCCGCCAGTGCTTTCTCGGTAGATACAGAGCCTCGACGTTTATTCATCAGATTTTCTAATGGATCTGTATTCACTTTAGTCTGAGGTTCCGACGGGAGCCAATTTAGATGCACCGAGAGCTTGTCGGTGTTGAATCGGCCTATACAAGCGAGTGAACACTACTAATATGAGAAGCACAGAATAAATAATTATCCTACCGCCTTTCCGAAGAATGGACTAGAGCTGGTGAGATGGATATTCAACCCACAACCGGTGGCACCGCCACCGCCTCAACATTAACATCTCCGGACGAGCATCATTCATCTCAACTCAACCCAACGCGCGAGCCCATCTCCCACCCCTATATATACAGTACATCCATCTCATCCCATCCTCATCTCATTTTAGCTCACTCCACCGGGACGACTCGAATCGTACCCACTAGCACGACTAGTAGATCCACCGCCAACTCCCTGCTGAATATAGTTTGTGCGACCAGATGATAAACCAAATGCTTGTGAAAAGTCGGGTCTGGTAGTTTGATGGCTGTGGGTTTCGGGACGCGACGGATGTAGGCAGCAAAGAATTTTGAAAGTTGCCAGAGTCCGAGAGCAAAGTCGCCTAGTCGAACATCTGTTAGATGCATGTATAATGAGGGAGAGGAATCAGACGTACTGATATCGATTCTGGAGAGCGGCGAATACAGTTCAGTCAATGAGAGCAAGCAATGATGACGAGTAAGGAACAACTCACAAATCCCAAACGGGTCGCCAGATACTGGTTGGGCTCCGGGAACGCGGTACGCAGTGGGGCCACCATACCATCATGAATCATCAGTAAGTTTTCATCGGAAGAGAAGAATGAACCGACTTCGATACATATCGTCAACGCGTTCAATTTCCATTAGCGATGTTCGTTTCCGACCAGTACTCGGTTGCTGGCAGAGCTCCTAGACTTCATGGCCCACGGCTGCCACTGGCTTTGATGATATTGGCTTCCAAAGATCATACCAGTCAAACTTCGCATTTAGGAGCTGCCGAAGATATCTATCCCGACAAGGCTTTTTTACGACCAGGTGTGGCATTGCCTCGATTTCGACCAAACGTCAAGTATAGCTCGAGATCCTTCCTATCTTCAAGGAACTCCCAAACCTAAGTATGCCTCGATGTGAGCCCTGTGCGCTTCTGGATCAAAAAAGCTACAAAGGATAGTTATAGGTTGCCTCTCGAACGGCTTCTAGCAGCGCTGCTGAACATTAAGGGTTTGGGAAAAGCGGCCAAGGCAAGTGTCAAGACAAAGCCGTAGCTTCGGATCCTCGCCCCCAGCTGAAGGCAGCACAAGTACCGGGAGGGTCTAACAAGCGGGTTGGACCGGCGACGAAGACCGCCAATGCTGTAGTCTCTTCTATTGCTCGTCCCTAAAAAAAAGTGGTCAAACAGCTAAACCTACCACGATGGGCGGCCGCACTGAAAGAGCGAAAAGGTCAATCATCTACACAGTCCCGCCGCAGCCCGAAGATGAGGGAGCTGGGGATGGAAACTCTCGATCCGGCTCGACTAAATTGCGAGAGTCCAGGTGATGATCTGTAATCCTGCTATGAGATGGACCTACCTCGCTACTCTTCCACTCCCTCTTCCAATTTACGCGAACGAAAAAGAGCAACTTCAATGAAAAAAATAATGACAGATTTCATGTCCGCTGTTTTTGTTTGTCTTCTTGCGCAACTGCTTTGTGAAAGCCGCTATCCATGTTCATAGCTGCTATTATGTGCTTTTCGTAGTTGCTATAACTCCGCATATCGCCAGTTATGAGGCATCTTACCCAATCTCATATACCACCCCGAAATGATCAACCGTTGGAATTTGGGAAGGTGTAGGAAAAAAGCCAAGAGGTATTCCCTGCGATTACAAGTCGGGAGTCAGTAGTGGTCTAATTCGTAAGAAAGCGATGAGTATACAATAGGCGGAGCAAAGCCAAAATATCCACCTTGAATATTCTCGAACGGAGTAAGCTCCACGAAGATACCGAGGGCAGCCATCTAATCTCCGGTTGTTGGGTCACTCTGAGTCTTGACAGACCCCAGAATGCATGAATGGACGTCAAGCTCCAAAAAATGAAGATATGGGGTGTTTTTATTGGTGCGACAGACACATTGCACGCATGCGCATATCGTCTTCTCCGTTACAACAGACATGAAAGCAAAAAAAAAAGCCAACTTTATGGAACCAGTTTGCTTGTCTTCTTTCCTCGTCTCGTCTATAATTGCATTCCATGTAATATCATATCTCGAATGGATATTCTTCATCAAACTCTTCCTTGTTCAACACTCTCCCGTGCTCGTTTATGAACTCGGTTAGCTCATGATTTAAAGCTGAGTGGGACAACGTCGTTTAGCGAAGACCATTCCCTCAATAAGAAAAAAATGGCCATACCATCGAGAGACATTGGTTTCGTGCATTGGATGGAAAAGTGGTCGGAATGTTCATGTAATATGACAAGAGTCTCCGGAAGCTTAACACCTAGTAGTTCCGTGTAAGAACACACTTTGGGTGATACCGTATGAAACCCCTACCTTCAGGTAAAACGTAGATTCGAATATTTGAACCGCGGAAATTGCCGGACTACTTCCTGGAACGTAGGGAGAAAGCGGTTCTCTCAACGAACATCCCATTAGGACCTAAAGTAACCAACATTCGCTGAGTCTCAGACCTCAACGCGTAGATCTAGAAGCGCACCGATGAAATTAGGCCCTTCCGCCGGATGCACCATACCATCTACAGTCTTCAAGTCATAACTAATACGTCCTAGCTCCTTCTGTTTGGCATAGTCTCGTAGGTTCACGTTTACGCCAGACTGGACACGCGCGAGTTCGAACGGGACCTCGTCCAGTATAGCGTGCGATGAGAGGTCGAGAACGAGGTGTCTTTTTAGTGGCAGCAGTAGCAGCAGAGCTGCTAGCATATCTTGTGGATTTTAGAAAGATGCGCGTAGAGTGCTAGAGCAGGGAGTGAAAGGAGTGACAAGCCGAGGGGCAATGGACGAAAGAAAAGACATGGCCGTGATTATTTAAGCGCCTGTTGAGCGCCCTTGGCTTCTTGCTGTACACTGGTTACAAAAGTAAAAGTACGTTCATTATGGACTATATACAACAAGATAGCATACCTATAGTCCATGCAAAAAAAGATTTATATACACCGGATCGAAACCGAGATGCACCAACCGTGCTTGGAGATGCTAATTCAAAGGTTCCAAGAACAGAGGTGCACCTCGAATAAAGAAATGGCCAGCAGGCAAAAACTAATATACAATGCTTGGTTTTGGGAAGGGAGGAAAGGTTCGTAAGTACATAACAAAAAGAACAGCAATTGCGATAGAGACTGCGAGAAACAGAAAGCCTTTGCAGACTCGTGGTGGTATATATAATGAGAGAAAAAATGGAAACTTTTTTTTTGCGATATTGACTGTGAAAGCAAAAGAACACAACACAATCCGTCTGGCATGATGAGCATCATGCCAAAGGGACTATACATGCAGATACATAGACAGCAAATGATGGCAGACGCGGAAGCAAGAACAACAAAACACCCAAAAGAAAGAAAAAAAGAAAAGAGACAAACAGAACAGCGCACGTGTGTCCACCAAAAATGAAGCTACCTACGGTCTCATCTGCTCCATCTTTGTCCTCCAGTGTGGCCAGCGGCTGCTGCTGCTGGCGTTGCGGGGGTGGATGATGAGGCTGAGAATGTGTATAGCCATGATAGGACGGCCAAGCCTGAGGATATGCATATTGAGCATGAGGAGGAGGATATCCGTAATAAGAATGCGCGCCCTGAGGGACAGAGCTAGGATGGGTGCTGCTGCTGCCATAGGGAGCAACAGTGTACGACGCAGAACTACTGCTCCCTTGTGCCTGCATTGGCGCAACGGGAGGGTAAGAGTACATGCCCTGCGGTTGCCCGTATCCAACAGAATAAAACCCCGGATAAACTGGTGAGATCTGGCCAGCGCTAGCACTGGAGCTACTTGCAGCACTATCAGGATACGTGGGAGAGGGCGTTTGTGAAGCAGAGCGTCGGTCTTGTTCAGGTGATCTTCGCTTTCGCTGCCGTTTGGGAGCCGGTTGAGGAGCACTGAAAGGCTCGAGCCGCTTGTTCGGACGTCTGATGCCGCTATCTCGTCCATCCGTAAGGAGTGGAAGGCCAGAAGATAGTGGAGCGGTGATTACAGATGTGGTGGAAGTTTCGACATCGTCTGCTTCACCCCGATACCGTGGGACGCCATCGGGGCCTACCTCGACTTTTGGAGGATTCCTAAAATGAGTCTTATCGAGATAGTCTGGACTGATGTCCAAAGAAGCCAGTTCGGGAAGGGAAGACGGAGAACGCAAACGACCATTCTCGACGTCTTCAATACGATAATAGGATATCAGATGTTGGGCTACGCCACCGATGGTCAAGGAGAAAGTCTATAAGGAGCTGTATGAGTATCAAAACGAGAGAATGAGTTGGTAACGTACCTTTTTCATGAGCCCATCTGCCTTGAATTTATAACTATTCGTAAGACTGCCCATCAGAGACCGTTCGCGAAGCTTATCTAGCCCCAGGTCATTATTATTCTCGGTCTTTGGACGACTAAGAGAATGGCTTTCTGGCGATTGAGAAACATCTGGATCTTCGGCAGATTCCTGGGGACGAGTCCCCTTGTGTCCTGGGCCCCGTTTGTCGGTTTCTCTGTACAAAAGAAAGTTGCCAAGAATCCGACTTGGAGACCAGAAGAGGCCATCGGTCCAGCCTGTACTTTTGGTTAGCAGAAATACGATTTGGATAGCAGATAACTTACGTTTAATTCCACTTTGTTCCTCGTCAAAGACGAAAACTGAGCCAGAAGAGATCATCTTGCGCTCAGAATCCACGAGACGTCTGGTAACACGAGGGATAAGGCCTCGTCGAGCAGCCTCGAGGATAAGAAGAGCATCCAAGGTACTCTCAACCCAGCCGTTCCATGTTGGTTCGGAGTTCCATGTCGTTGCCGCTGACTTCTGAGCACCCGAGGTCATGGCGGTACGGAAGAAGAAGGATTCTCATCGTGCAGAGCAACGAACGACCGCTAACAAATGTTTTCGAGGACGACAGTGAACAAGGTTCAAAACAGCCATTAGAGTTTGAGATCAACAAAAGTTTGGCTTACCGGGCGACCAAGAAAGCCCGCGAAAATGAGCAATTTTTTCAATGGCCGATCTTGACTCCGCTAACCGCAATTTTCCAATTCTTCAAAGTTCTTCTTCATTTCTTCTTCAACGAATTCAGCCAGACACTCTTAAACCATTCTTTCTTCAAAGAAAAGTGCTTTGCCTTGGCAAGACCTGGCCCGTCAACAGTAATTTAATTTTAAGGTTTAAAGTCTCCCAGTTCGGCCCTACTTTCTAGCTCGCGCTCCAACTCTGGCTGCAGCTGCATCCTAATTTTCTGCCTCAAAATTTCCATATATCTTACAGAAGATGTAGCTCTACTGCGTTCCGAGCTCAAAGGGTATCATTCATTTGACATATTGACGACAGCCAAAATGGTAGTCCGATCTCAAGGCAGACAGTATGTGGTCCGTGCGTACGGACCATTTAGAAGGCGCGTCAGGGGCCATTTCGCGGGTATGTGTATATGTACCTTCCAAAGCTTCAACGACGAACGAGTTCGCCGACGAGCTTGGACTCGAGTCTCGAAGTATGGACATCTTCACCGTAGTTTGTCTCATCATGCAGTACCCTCAAGGTTCTTACTCGGTTTAGTTTAGGCATGAGTCCTACGGAGATCCGAATTAGCTAAATCCTTTTTCATATACTTCACTCGTTATCCACTGTCCTAATCTCTGACACCAACACCTCATGTTTTTATTCATGTTGGCATTGTGTGCTTGCGCCACAAAGGAGCCCCTATAGCATCTACTTCCTCCGTTCTCCCAAACTAAATGAAAGAAGTCAAAGGCAGGTCATTCTAGTCCTTATTGCTCAGTCTTGGTCGTTGTACCGAGTGCAACTATCTAGACAAAATACAACTACTCACAGATGTGCGTCGCGCTGAACTGATCAAAGCTGATCTTATCCCATTAGATGTCTTTATTTCAGTCGTGTCATGCTGCATTGTGTTCGAGCTCTATAGCACAGGTTCTCCAAACTAAGTCAAAGCAAGTCATTCTAGTCCTTATTGCTCAGTCTTGGTCGTTGTACCGAGTGCAAACTATCGACAGAAGTACGGCTACTTACAGTGTGAACTGATCAAAGCTGATCTTATCCCCATTAGATGTCTTTATTTCAGTCGCGGTCATGGTCCGCTGTGGAACAGCGCCACAAAGGAGCCCCTATAGCCTGTAGTTCTCCCGTTCTCCCAAGCTGAATGGATGTTGCTGAAAGAAGTCAAAGGCAAGACGTTCTAATCCTTATTGCTCAGTCTTGGTCGTTCGCACTGAGTGCAATTATCTAGACAGAAGTACAGCTACTTGCAGATGCGCACGTCGCGCGTCGCGTTGAACTGATCAAAGCTGATCTTATCCCCATTGGATGTCGACGGCGACTTATCGATCTCTTATCCTAGATTACGCATACGAGAAATCAAGATGATTTCTCAGTCTTGGCCACTAGTAGTATTTACTACTAGGCCGTTATTTACAAGCCACTGATTAAGCTCGACGTCTTTGTGCTTTCTTTGGTACTCCAATCTCTTATCCAGGATCTCAGCATCGAGATGAAGATCGTAACGAGATTCTACACTCTAGGTAAACTCTGTGGTAATCCTGTGGATCGATTGTCTGTCAAGCTTTCTCTCTCCAGCGAACGAGCTGCTGTCGCAGCTAGCTTCTTGTTCTGTCAATTCGTATGCAGATCATTGAGTTCTCTTTCGCGCACTGTCAACGATTTTCCCAAGAGCGTCAAGTTCACAGAAAGTTGTGCTTCCCGCTGATTTTTTTCAAACTCGTCGGATTTTTGTTAAACTTAAGGTCATGAGCTCTTACCGTCTAGAGCGGCCTCCGCCGAAAATTATCTCGTCTACTATGTAGCATGCTTTATGCCATGCGACCGCCAAAATTTTATCTCTCAATCATCCAACCCCATCTCGTATGCAGAATAGAGATGTAACGTTCAAGTCTTCCGTCAAAATGACCTTGCCGAGCTTTGGTTTGCATCGTGCTCCACCGACGTGCATAGGTTCTTGATGTTCCGAGCGGTCTATTTGAATGGCGCGCCGTCAGCACCAGCTTCCGTCACGGTTTACAGGCATACATACGACAACATCTTGCTTATACTTGTGTGTACTCTATATGTTAATGATGAACGCGGCCCGATGAACATAGAACCGAGATTAATGCTTCACCTTCACAGTTTTACCATGTACTTCGACCGCCAGAATTCGGTTGCCTTGTAATGAAATGCATTAACCCTGCCCACCATTCTACTCAACCACCAGTAAAAGATACAGCTTTTGTTCCTGGCCAACGACTTGAATGTAGCGCCAAGAGAGAGCGCTCAGCGTTTTGGGGCACGAAGGGCGTGGGATGATGCTGCTCTTCGTTTCCTCGTTCATGGTCAATTCATGACCTTTTCGTCTCCCGGTCGTCTCCTCACTTCAAGCGCACCTACTGCATCCCTATCTGTTTCCTATCTTCTTCGGGGCCACCATAACGATATATGGAGGATTTATGCTACGACTTATCATCTCGAGAGAGGTATTGGTCTTGCTCCGTCGAGACTCCCATTGGAATCGGAGCTAAGAATAGTTGGATCGGGGTGTTTTGCCCGCACTGGAACCATACTCGAGACGAGAGTCAGATGTATTTCAGAACGCGATCGACGGATGGAATGGAACTGTGCCAGTGCCAGAACTTTGCTGTGGCGGATAACTGAACCTTGCTATTCTTTGTCTGCTCGTTCGTCCAACTCTTTACCGATCAACGGTGCAATGAAGCCTTGTTTTGGTGCTGGATTTGTGCTGGATACAGTATGGGTATCTAAAGTGCCGGATGAGTGACAGATACAGATCCTGAGGCCGTGCCTTTCCTTTGTTCAACTTTCGAAATACCTTTCATCGACATCTCCTAACGCTGCTAAACATGTCCCACTTTCTCAGTGTTCCTGGAATAGAACCTCAGGCAATTCACTTTGTCGCGCATCTGTCGCTGGACCTGTTTTATCCATGCGTATCATTCCTTGTGAATCACAGCTGAAGGAAACGGAGAGACCGGGGGTCAAGCCATAGATTTTTCAGTGTTCTAGATTGAAGTCCAGGATGCTAGATGTTCTCTTACAGCTTGCTATTCTGTTCTTCTTGGATAGCAGGAACTCAGGAAGGAATCGGGACAACAAATATATGTGGATCGACATCACATCAGTGGAGGGCACTGATATCTGCTTCATGCTGTGTGCTTTGCGGATTTGTAGGCTTATTCCTCTCCGCTATACCCGTAGTCTTTCGGACTGACCTCGCACCTTTAGGAAAACGCAACTCTGGAAACCCCGTATTCCAGATTTGGCGTACCTCTTTCTTATTTGGGGGATAGCAATTCATTAAGTATGAGCGCTTGCATATGTACCGCATCGAGTTAGATTTATTGATTCGACAGCTCGTCATTTGTGATCAACAGACATACATACAACTTTCAAGCGCGACATCAAGATTGCAGAACATGTCCTTTTGTTCCTGGTAGTTCTCAATTAAGGGACAACCTCAAAGGAGATTTCTATAGAGCAAGTCACTCCAAAGATTCCGCATCGGATGTTATTTCTGCGCTTCGTGCGGAACAGCGTAACCGGACGTAGGACGCTCTCAGCATTTCCCCGCAAGGATGTATATTTGTGCTAAATGCCAAAGTCCTGGCTTTCACAAATTCGACACATGCACGATACAATGCTTTGCCTTCTCGAGATCGTAATGTTTAGGTACGCCAGATGGTTCCTTGTTCCTCCTCGGTTCTCATTGGTTCTCAGTAGAAGCTAGAGCGGAGGTCGAATATGGCGTCGAAAAAGTTTTGCTCCGAAGCGTGATTTTAAATCATATTTTATGTACCCTTTCCGCGGCTAGAGGTGAAGCGGCCGGTGCTGATCGACAATCAGCTAGAAGTATAAAGAGTCGACGTGTCTTTCTTCTCTTTCACTAGCCCAATTCCAGTTTATCTTGAGAATGGCTATCTCCAAAGCCTTCGCGTTTGCGATAGCTCTCACCTTCGCTCATGTACGCCACTTCTTGAACTCATTCCCTTCTCTTCTCTGTTTAACCTCCACCTTCGCTTTTTAGTCATCCTTCGCTTCGACCTTACACTCTCATTCAAATCTTGATATTAACCGACACCGTCGCCAAACGACGGTTCCTACAATCCCTACGAAACTTCCTGGAAATTGGACCGTAAGTTATATATATCTTCTAGTGCGAGTTCATCCAAGCTGAGTGAACGCCTTTCCTTTCGCCGGCTAGTTTGAAGGATGTTACACGTAAGTCGCCTTCTGAAGCTTGCGTTCGCTGACGCTGAAGTTCTTGGTTGCTCGGTATAGGGACAACGTCGGAAGCCGCACGCTAAACGGCAATTCATTCACCAATGCAACTGGTATGACGATCGAGCAATGTATTAACTTTTGTGCAGAGGGCAATTGGGTTCTTGCTGGTACGCGTTTAGTCAAATTTTGAGTTAACATGAGCGCTAACTCTTCCAAATCTGTACAGGGGTTGAATTTGCCACTCAGGTGTGTACGCCACGATTTGATATCTTTAAAATAGCTCATAATTCTTTTTTCAGTGTTGTGCGCCTTGGTCCTATTTTTTTTAAACCTATCGTGTGCGCTAATAATACATCTAGATTGTGATAATTTTATCCAAAACAACGCCACTATCAATGCGGCTTCCGCATGTAATATGGCTTGTGTTGGGAATGATGCGGAACTTTGTGGTACGAATTTTCAATTGCATTCTCTGTCTTCTTCTCACTGTGTGCGTTAGGTGGACCCAGTCTGCTCGATATCTTCAACTCTGGGCAAAAACCGCCACCCCCTCCAGAAGTCGTTCCCAAGGTCGGAAATTGGACTTCTCTTGGCTGTTATAGGTATGAAGATCCCGCTGTCTGATTGTTTTTTGCCGAATACTGACCGCGTCTTTTAATAGCGACGGTGTAAATGGCCAACGCACTCTATCTGTGCAGATGGATCTCACGAGCAACACTGTGGAAGCTTGTACTTCGAGCTGCTTCACGTCCGGATATCAATTCTCTGGTGTCGAGGTATGATGGTTTTGTTTTCCGAATATGGGCCTCAAATCTTACTATTTGCAATTTAGTTTGCGGACCAGTGTTTCTGTGCTTCATCTATCCTTAATGGCGCACCTATACCCGCCGCAGATTGCAATATGGTGATCTTCGATTGTCTTGCAGCCACCGACACTTTACTGATCCCTAAAAACTATGCTTAGGTATGCTCCGGTAATGCTACAGAGTTCTGTGGTGGACCGGACGCTCTCAATGTGAGTTTTTTTGTACCGGAAGCATTCTGTAATTCCTGATGATATCTGGTAGATGTACAACTATACCGGGAATAACCTTCCTCCCATCTCTAATCCTGGCGGCGGAGGCGGCGGCGCCCCAACAGGAGCGCCCGTCTTCCCGGTAACATCGGGACTTCCAAAGAATTGGGCATATGTGTCTTGCTATGTGTATGTTTTCTCCGCCATTTTTCTTCGTATTTCTTTCATTGAATCGACTTGTAGTGATAATGCATTTGGTCGAATCTTCGAATTTATGGATGCTAACACGACCGGCACCACGATTGAGTCATGCATTGACTACTGCATCAGTCCAGAATTTCACTGTTGCAGGTACCGAATTCGCGGTATGTTCCATTTCTGTTTGTAAAATAGTTCGCTGATATGTCTTCGTCTACAGGACCAGTGTTGTAAGTCTGACTGACTGATAGCTGTCTTTCAGTTTCACTAACCATCTGATATGCGTAGTCTGTGGAGATAGGCTAGTTAATGGCGCCGTAACGACGACTAGTTCAGCATGCGACATGGGATGTGCCGGTAACGCAACGTCTGTGTTTCATCTTGCACATAACAATTTGTTCTGACACATGTCCACAGCGAAGCTTGTGGAGGACCGAATGCGCTGTAAGTAGATGCAGCTATGCGACAAAGCCTTTGCTAATTTACGGACAGTTCTGTATATTCCTCATCACCGAACGTCACTGCCCTTCCTGTGCCCACAGTGCAAAAATCGCCTGGCGAAAATTGGACATATGGTTCGTATACTCGGCATAAACTCATTGGATTATATCTCTGACCGTATCTATTAGCTGGCTGTTACACGTTAGTAGTCACCGTTTATGCTTGCTCGAATCGGAAGCCGACTGTTCTATAGAGATTCCCTCAACACCGTAAGGACCCTTCCATGGGAGCTCCAGCTCACTTTGAACAACTCGGCGGAAACTTGTACGAGCACGTGTTCTGCATTTGGTTATACTGCTGCAGGCATGGAGTTTGGTAAGTCCCTTGACACAGAGTATGGTATACATGGCGACTCATCAATATGATCTAGGTATTCAATGCTGTAAGTCCAAGTAGTCACTTCCAAAAGCGCCTTCAAAGTCTAATTCATTCAACGCAGTCTGCGGTGACATCTCCGACATTGCAGCAAATGGCGGAACACTGGTACGTCCTCGGCACCACCTTGCTTCTACGAAATCTATTGACTTCTGTTCGAATGTGCCAGGCTCCAGAAACTGATTGTAATACGCAATGTTCTGGAAACCCCATAGAGATCTGTGGAGGTATGTCCCAAATATTCTAGACGTCGTAGCGTCCGAACTGACGTTGGTATGTAGCCGGGAACAGACTCACAATGTACACCTGGGAGGGAACCAAGAATGTCTGGCACACGCCTGCAAACACTGGATATTATGAAGTAAGTTTGAACCTCTTTCTGATATAGCTTCTGTAGCTGATCTTTTCCAGTTTTTCGGTGAGTAGAAATTGTCGCAGCTGTTGCTGAACTAATTCAAATCGCTACTTCTAGTTCCTGGGTAGGTGCTTTTATCATCGCAAGTAGTTTATTCTTACTCATAGTATTTTTCCTCCAGCGTGGTCGTCCCATTAATTGCCACTCTCGGCATAAACAACAAGGTCACATTCTTGGAGAAATGGGGTACAAGCGAGTGAGCCTGTTTTTTTAACGTCCTGGTTGATATGCAGCCTGATTTTCTTTGTAGGTTTGATAATTCCACTGGTGCATACGAGCTTGATCTCAGTCTATCTAACGACTTCGACCTTATGTGGCGCGCGATGCATGTTCAAACCGATGTGTTCTGTTCGGGAAGTGTAATTTTACCTGACATAGGTGGCCGTATAATCAACGTTGGAGGTATGCGAGCCATTCGTCGTCTTGGCCGAAGCTAACTGTTTGGCTAGGTTGGTCATTGACCTCCACCTTTGGAGTCAGACTTTATCAACCCGACGGTTCACCGGGTGTCAATGGAACGAATGATTGGGAAGAAAATGCCGACGAGCTCCATCTGCTGGTAAGTGACGCATTCATTCAGAGCGGATGGGTTTTCATTGTCCGTGAATAGTCCGGTCGGTGGTATCCCGGGGCTTTGGTCCTTTCTAATGGATCCGTCCTTGTCATGGGCGGCGAGAGTGGAAGCAATGCGGGTCCTGTGCCGAGTCTCGAGATCCTTCCTCTTCCGGAAGGTGTAACGTCGACGGTGTTCCTCGACTTCCTCAATAGGACAGATCCGTATAATTTGTGAGGTTCTTTCTATCTTCGGCGCCCAATATTGCTCATAGCACATACCTAGATATCCCTTCCTTACGATGTTGCCTTCTGGTCGTGTTTTTACCGGTGGGTCTTCTTGCGTGAAAGGTCACTCGGTCCACTGACTGGAACTGGCAGCTTACTACAATGAGGCTCGCATCCTCGACCCAGTTACCTTTGAAACTGTCGTGAACGCTTCCCAATATGCCTGGATCTGTCAATGACTGTCCGTAAATTTCTTCGTCTGCTCAGACTATTTTTGACATTCCGTTTTGCATAGTCCTTGCAGGCCGAACGTATCCTTTAGAAGGTGAGTTTCATAAATCTGACCTCCATCTTCAGCCCAATAATCTTAATTCCTCTAGGTTCCATGATACCATTCCCTCAACACGCTCGTGAGCTCAACGCCTTTCAATTATCGTGTAAACGCGGCCATTAATGATTCTAAATAGCTTATACCGATCCTTTCACGGTTCTTATCTGTGGGGGTAGTACTCCTGGTGCTGGTAGGCCTTTTTTTGTGTAGCATTGTGCGGTGTTTTGACTACCTTCATCTCGCAGCTCAAGTGCTTGACAACTGTGTTTCCATCTCGCCGGAAGTAGAGAACGCCACTTGGACTCTCGAGCGCATGGTAGGTCGTTTGAGCACTTTGAGCTCGTTGCTCGCTGAACATTTTGTTTTAGCCTTCAGTAAGGGTTATGACATGCATGGTCCCCCTTCCGGATGGTGAGTCCTATTCTTTTCTCGCTGTTTTTTTTTTCTAAAACGTTCCCCTTCAAGGAACCATGATGATTATGAATGGTGCTATGGAAGGTGTTGCTGGTACGTTTGTACTGTTACTTTCATACGAAATGCTTTTTTGATTTTTGTAACTTGATAGGCTTCGGGCTCGCCAGTAACCCGAACTTGAACGCCGTCCTGTACGACCCAACTCAACCCATAGGAGAGCGCTTCTCAATCTTAAACAACACAATCGTTGCTCGCATGTACCACTCTGAGGTAGAGTCTTTCAAACGTAGGCTAGCGGTTTTACTGATTATGCTACTTCCAAGGCCATTCTTTTGCCCGATGGCCGTATCTTGGTTTCTGGTTCTGACCCGCAAACTCCAGGATTCCCTGAAGAGATGCGTATTGAGGTCTATGTTCCTCCATATCTGAACCAAGGTATCACCCAGCCTACCTACAACATTTCCAAAACGGACTTTGGCTACAACCAGCAGTTCACCATCACCAACGTTAAAGTGTTCCATGGTGCTGTGTCGAGCATTAAAGTATCTATGGTCGCAGGTGCGTAAAACACTACTTCCTGGCAAAAAGGAAACCCAGTTAACTGATGAATGCGGTTAATCCAGCTGTTTCAAGCACTCATGGAAACGCAATGGGCGCTCGCACCATCTTCCCCGCATTCTCAATTTCTGGGACAACTGTGACAATCACCACTCCTCCTAATTCCTTTGTCTCCCCGCCTGGTTGGTGGCAGCTATTCATTCTAGATGATGCCGGTACCCCTTCACATTCAACCTGGATTCGCGTAGGTGGAGATCCCGCTCAAGTTGGCCTTTGGCCAGACCTACCCGGGTTTACCACCCCAGGACTTTAGAAACAAACTACAAGCCGGTTTGACAGTCCTTCTCTCTCTCTTTGGAATTTTGTGTGGGACTTTTTACATTCAATATGTTATTTATCATTACTGTATATATCGGATTCCTTTCTCTGTACGAATTAATAAAGAAATTCCTTTCTGTCTCAAAAAAAAGCTGGAAATTTATTTAGTCAAATTTTCGACTCACTTGGGTATTTGCCAGAGAAAACCAACGTATTTGGAGCCTCTCCGGAGACCTCTGGAAGCCTCTGGAGAACACTGTCCTAGGTTTTAATTCGATACAGGTTGAGCTGAGTCAGAGTACTGCCTGGGGAAATAGTAGCCAAGCCCGGAGAAGTGATGTAGTAACAAGTGTTAATCAAGCTAGAGATCAACTCAACATATACTACTTACAGCTGACTACTTTCGTTCAAAGTAGTCACCGCGTATGCGGCGCTTATTTGAGGCGCTATTGTGAAACCTCCCACGTGTCATTCTGGTTGACCTGGTCTCTTCTTCATTCTCACGACAAGGTTGTTTTATTGTGAACGTCGTGCGCAACGACGACGAGAAGCATCTGACGGCCCCCCTTCCGTATTATTACCACTGGCTTTTCAGCTTTATCTATCGACTTCCCCCGCGAGCTAGATTGAATTTCGACCTTATCTTCGTCGTTGCCTGCAACTTTTATCATGCGCTTCGGAGACTATTCTGCGCTGTGTAGAGACACGCCCTCGTATACTTGGTGCAATCTTTTCTATCGACAACTCTTTCATGACGATCGAAGTCTCTTAACTGGTCTTTCAGCTGATCCCAATTCAGCCCCAGTAGGAGTCAATCCTGTATGTGGTATTGCCAAAGCTGGTACAACAATCGCTGGACCACATCAAGGGACAGGGAAGAGCTTGGGCAACATCGCAAATGTCGTCGTCTGCGCTGTTTCCATACTCGTGATGTTGGGGCTAATTGCTGGAGCGCACCGGAGGAAGGCAGCAGTTGGTGAGCAGTAAAAAAAACTCTCCGCATGTCCTCCTTTGTCTGATCATCTTCCAGGCCGGATTGAACTGCGGAATCTTCTGGTTCTCTATTTCCTGACACTGCCGTTCCAACTCGTAACAAACGGTTCACTGCTTGAGCAAGGATCAACATCATTAGTTGCCCTAACCGCGATACATGCCGGCCTTGTAGCAGCCTTTTTCTGGGCTCTACTCATGAACGCAATCGTCGCAACTCAAAAAGTCGAAGACGGAACCCCAGCAGCATTAGTGGTTCGTGGCCTTTTACATCTCTAGTCTACGATTCGTTCTGATATCCCATTTGCATACTTGTTTAGCCCTATTTCATCATCACCGTCTTATTCTTTGCTGGAACAACTTACGTGGCATTCGATGTTGGGTTGGGCATTACGCATACGCTAGGACCCTCAAGTGATCCGAGCGAGCTGCGAAGCATACCACTCTTCGTTTTGACGAGTATCTGGCCAGCCGTGTTAGTAGCTCTTCCTTCCTCGCCTCGTCCTGCTTTAGCGTCTCTGATCCGCTTTTTTTTCGCTACAGGGCCGCAATACTCTATTTTGGCATCATGACCTACATCGTCCTCGCTGTACTCAACGAAGTGCGGCCAATGTGGTTTTACATCCTGTCGGCAGGCCTGTTTGTGCTCAGTCAATTGGCTTGGTTCCTACTTGGAAAGGTCATTTGTGAGGTGAGCCCTGCCCCATCATTATTCTTTTCCTTCCGGCCTTTGCTTCCATTCTCATCTGGGCGTTAATTGTGAATTGTGATTTACAATTGAGATACCGGCCATTGCGTTTCAGTCTCGCTCCCGATCCTTGTTGTTTGCTAGATGCCCTGGCGATGCACTGGCTTGTGCGGTGCGGTGATAGTATGCCGTGCTTTTGCTCCTCTCTCGCTCGTTCCTTGTACATCCATAGAACTGACTAACCTTTCTTTTTCGTAGGGATCGACAAGCAAAATTGACGGATCTTTCGTCGCTACCATTTTAGAGACGGCTGCCGTTGGCACGTTGTATCTGGCGTGGAGGAGTATCACGGAAGGTGCGGCCGCGGCCAATTTCTTTCACGTTCCTTCTTGGGGAAATGCCGTGCACTTCATATTCCGTCTTAACTTGGTTTGCTGATACTTTTTCTTTCAGATTCTTGGGACGATGACCCATACCCTATGTATCCTTCATAACCCGCAACTACAATGTCAAAAGCGATACATATATACCTTTTCTTGTGATTCTGGACATCTTTTCTTCGTCTGCCTTCATGTTGTTATTGCCTAATGTCGTTGTGTTATGCTCGTTGTCTTTTCCGTTCCCTCACTTTGCCAAGACGGCAACGTTGGTTCTGACTCTCACGACCACCTGTTCGATTGTTGTATCAGGCTGTATGTTCGGATTCTCCTTCCTGCTGCATTATTTATTCTTTTCTTTTCCTGTCTTCCGTTTACCGGTACCTTTACCCTTCCTTTATCCGATTCGAGATATCCTATATTATCCACCCCTCTCTTTGCAGGCATCCACTGCTATGCATCGATTGACGCATCCTTCTTGAAATGTATTTGTATATATATATCTGCATTTAATTCATCGAGAATTTGACGACCAAGTAAATACTTACATTTGTTTGATACCCTTTTTGTCTTATCTTTGACTGGAGCCCTTTTGACTGGTGACCTAGAATTCGATGTCGGATTTGGGATGGATTGTTTTTAGCGGTGTGGGACGTGAATGACGGGGTGTTTGGTACATACTGTCATTTCCTGACGTTATCTACTTTTCTATGTATCGAAGGGAAATTACGCCTCGCTGCCCCACATTGGCCTCTCGTAGCACATAAGACAAGATTCATCTCTATTTTGAACGATGCGCTCCTTCTTTCGGGCACTGTAAGCATCTCGTTCAATCTGTGGAGCTAATCAAGCTGAGACGTGCGCACTTTGCATAATGAGAACAACTTCTATGTTCACGATGACATAGGTGTAGCTGGCTTGTGCTGCATTTGGGATCTGAGCAAGTTTTCTGAATCAACGGCAGCTTTAAGTGAGCACTAGTTTACTCGATAACAAGTGCTACCTACGAATTGACGACGACCGTCGTAGGGGTCGGTTACATGATCACACAAGGTGTAGTGGAAATAAATCAGCTCATATGTACACATCGCCCTATAGTAAAAGGATGAGCATGTAAGTACTGGCGAGGAGGAGCATGGGAAGCGAGCTTACTGATAATCATTGACAATGGAATGGAAAGTTCGCAAGAAGGTTCGCTTGGAGGAGTTATCGCACGTTGCTTGCGCTTGCTCCGAGAATCGTCTTTTTATACCAGTAGGCAGGGACGCATATTTATTAGATTGAATAAAGAACATCCCGTTCTGAGGAACAGGCATTTAACTTGTCAAATAGTAGATAGCCCAAACCGAGTCACCTTGACTGCAACGAACCATAATGGTGCAAGCGATTACTCAGTGTATACCCATGAGCTGAGGAGCGCCGCCCGAAAATTCTAATCACTAAGTAGTCTAGTAACTAGTCGGATAATTAGGCATTCGTGTGGGGACTCGGAGATTGATCGAGATTACTCGTTTTGACACAGACAATGTATTTTAATTTCAAATCATCACACTACATTCATACTGCAGGAGACTGGAGAATAGTCCTCTCTTTCTTTCAGAGCATTGCTTTATCTCCAGTGTGATTTAATCTATACCATATTTGGACATAAGTCTTGGCGCTTGTATTCGACGCTTTGGCCGATTAGTTTCGGCACTATCGGCAAGGGCTCGGAAACCCATTATTTTATTTCGTCCTAAGCTCGCAGAAAGTCCCTCGCAGCTCTCCGCAGGCTCAATATTTCGCCTATAAGCCCGTTCCACAACTTTACTTATTTTTTTATGAATCATTCAGCTCATTAGGCTGTAAGTCCCGAAAGGGCGTAGTCAGGAGTTGGTCAGGAGTCTACTTGCGGCGTGGGCGGTTACTCGTGCATGGGTGGGTCATCACTTAATCTTAATATTTGTTTACTTTAACAAGAATAATTTATCCGCTCATGAAGAAGATCAGGCTGTAACTTCATGATGGGTATTTGAGAGAACAAGAAGCGCTGAATTCCCAAAAAAGGATTCGGAATCAATTTTTGCTACATAGTCGGATCTCGAGGAAAAATTCAAAATATGCAGACTAGAACTTGGGTCGAAACTCAAACCCTGATTTCTCCAGTCGGACGACACATAGATTAACTAGCCGTTTACTGGATGATGCCATCGCGACTCAGCTGCTGCACGAGAACCCTGGAATATTGTGGAATACTTCTTTCACCCGTCCAAAAATTTCCTCCCGAGATTTGTCTTGGTGCTCCTTACCATCTCCGAGTCAAATTGTCATGGTCCATTTTTCCGTTGACGTGAGTTTGCTCCTGGTGGTGGCAAGAATTAAATAACTCCCTTTCAACCGGTACCGGGGCTCTGGTCCTCTCTGTAGCTTCTCGTACGATGGGAGAATTATGGTTAAAATTAGATCAGAAGGAATGCTTCCTGCATGCAGACCACCCTCAACGAGGTATGATCAATGTGGTTTTACATCCTGTCAGCAGGCCTTTTTTTGGGCTCAGTGAACCGGCTTGGTTCCTCCTTGGAAAGGTCATTTATGAGGGCCCTTCAATATTTTCCATTTTCTTCGATTCTCATCCGGACGTGAATCTTCTATGATTTATATAATGCCCGTTGAAATTCCGTCAGATTCACTCCCGACCCTTGTTAATTGCTAGAGAAGCCCTGACGATGTCCTAGCTCGGGTATGCCGTGGTTTTGCTCCTCCCTCACTCGTTACTTGTACATTCATGGGACCAACCGACTTTTCTTTTGTTGTCACGGTAGGGCTCGACAAGAAAAATGACAGATCCTTCATCGCTATCATTCTAGAGACGGCTGCTGTTGGGGTGCTTTGGAGGGGTATCACGTACGGTGCGTCCCGTTTTCTTTTACGCCATGATTCGTACTACCGTTGAATTTGCCTCTTGGTGCGGTGCAGCACGGACGTGTAGGGGTTGAAGTGTTGCTGCTGGTATGAGTTGGGTATCGAGATTCCAACTCAATTACATGACGGTCAGGGTTGAAGTGAATGCTTTATCGTCGGTACATACCATCACGGCGTTATCTATTTCTACAACTACTTCTAGGTACTTAAGTATCAGTAGTGTGCTAATGACAAGAAAAATTCTAGTATGTGCGCTACATAGATTGTGCTATGTAGTCGAAACTACGCACGGCTGCCCCACATTGGCCTCTCATAGCAAAGAAGGCAAGATTCATTAATTTTATCGATGCGCTGCATCCATACAGCACTGTAAACCATGATTTTCCCTTAATATCGTATACGAAATTAATACAAGAGGTACTTACTTAGCCTGGTGAGTACAAATTTTACCGTCTCGACGACATGTATGGGACTGGCTCGTGCTGCAATTTGAATCTGTGCACGTTGTCTAAAGAATAGTCGGCGATGAGCATGCTTATTCGATAACAAGTTCAACCCACAAATTCGGGAACACCGTCGCGGGGGTCGGTTCTATGATTACACTTGGTGTAGTGGTGATAGACCCGTACATATGTGCACATTCCTGCGATAAACAGAAGAGAATGTCATCATAATCCACAACTCATTAAGAGGGAGCTTACTGATGAGTCGAATAGTCGGAAGGGTTGATATTCAAAGAAGATTAAGACGTTAGCAAGTTGTATGTTCAGTTCTGAGGGTTTTATACCGCTACACAGGCGCGCATGCTTTCTAGATTCAATAATAAGAATGAAAACGCGGACACTAGCCGGTTTTGAACAGAACGATCGTGAAATAAACTGCACAAGCCTGAGAGCAGTCACCTTGACTCTTGTGTCAAAATACTATAAGACGTTTTCAGGAATGGATTGATGATAGACTGCCCGAGGAGTTCTTGGGAGAACTTTCTCGATAATCATTTCCGGGCTTTGTGAGAAGGTTACTAAAAGGTAGGTAGCAGACAGAGCGGAGTCACTATTGATTGTGGCAATCTCGAAGGAATAAACGCCAGGCCCGTGGCTAAGCTTCAAGATATCATTCGCAATTGGTTAAACGCAAGCATTACAGCCAAGTTCCTCTTGTCCCACTTTTTCCTTGGATTTTAATATATAAGGGCATATCGTGACTCGGGAGTGGCATTGACCACGGCGCCCAGAATTGGGGTGTTTTCATTTGGCACAGAGGGCCCCTTGCGTGTAACAGAGATTCATTTCGAGTACAGAGGAATTCTGCTAGATAAGATAAGTGGGCTAGAGTATAAGTATAATAGTATAGTATTCAAGGTATCCTAGTCGACGAGGTTTGGCAGGGGCTTGGCCCCACTTGGCCCCGCGTGGGTGGGCAAATACTCACTATAGTTATAAGCACGCGGATGGCCAAGGCCGGAATTAATGACTCAAGTCCAGGGATGGGCGGGTGGGGGACCAGAGAATTGCTCGATCAGACGAGCGGCGCGCCTATCGGCGCAATGCCCCTGCTTATCTTATCCTCTGATAAGCCGCCTTTGGCGACTTGAGCTTCATTCACAGTGATATGAAAGCTCCTCGATTCTAGATGCCATGGTCAGCTCCCGGTCTGATATGATACGAAAAAATGACAAACAATTCTCAAAATAGGAGCTAGAGAAAGATTTGGCGGCACAATGCCAATTGTCAGAAGCGTCACCATTTCTTCCACGAGTTTAACTTGAAGCGCACTGGTATTGAAACCTACAGCGACAGCGACTTTGGTAAATACAAGGCACGTTGAGGAAACCGCGAGGCAACACGTAGAAACCAATTAGCGATAGTGGATTAATCACATCCGGATTGAGAGAAAGCAACTTACCCATTCAATAGTACTGTGAGGACGCGCACCTAGAAGAATGATAGAAAGAGTTGAAATGGAACTACCTTCTCAGCAACTGCCAATTTCAAGATCTGAAGAATGAAAAAAGCCTCTGAAAACGAGTGATTAATGAAACGAGTACAGCACTTCTTGCTACTGCGCTGAGCCCGGAAAGTTCTATAAGAACTGTTAATCGATTGAATTTTGCGTTGCCTTATATGCCAGCCATTAAATTAATAGATCTAGAGGGCGGGAAGCCTGAAAGAAGGAAAGGGCATGCTCTAAGAGCTAATCCTAGTTCCAGAGAATTCGGTGTGGCAGACACTCGTCTTGTGAATGATAACCTTTCTCCAACCCCAACCGAGTGGAAGCCCTTGCACTGCTTTTCTACCCCAATGAGAAGCTTCTAGAAGTAGATATGGGAGTGCTTCGATCTACCGTCTTGCGCTCTTTCTGAGCTCCCTATGACCCAATTAAGCAAGACGGCAGCAGATAGCAGATCATGCCTGATCATGCCTGCTTGTTCCCGGGTGAGAAGTGAACCTATGTCACGTTCTGATGTACTATCCGACCAGGACAGAATTTTGAAAATAAAGATTGCATTACCTACATTCATCTAAAAGAAAAATATTAATGTGCCACTCTTTGACAAGTCATTAAGCCCGCTTCCGAGATATATTTCTAATATTCCTCAATGGCCCCGCTCCGTTTCTCTATCCGGGAATGTATATCTGGGTCGAGTTAGGGTAAAGTAACAATGAAAGAGCATGCTAAACCTACTTGTTTGACCGCTATAGAAGGAGTACTGAACTAACGGAATGAGCGTGTCCCTGATGTTTTCTGTACCGCAACTATGCACAGATCGTGTCACAACCATAAGAATGAAGTCTGCTTCTCCAGGTTGACGATCTTGGAGGTGAATGACAAAAGCGACGTGTACTCGCCATACCCACTGATTCCGTCGCAATTTTACTGCTCCCATCGTTAAGATGCTACAGGCTTCGATGGTTACACAAGACGACAATCGATGAGAACGTCAACCCAAACAATATAATGAGCTATGAGCCAAAGGATCTGGATCTCGATTCTAGTAGATTTGCGTAGAACTGATAAATCAGACGCAAATACAAAGTCATTCCTGACAAAGGGCAGGGACGTAACAGGTCGATAGGAAAAGGTATCTAGGTTATGAAAGTTAGCGGGAAAACTTACAGGTGTTCAGGCGTGCCTTCCAGGGGTTCCAAAATGTGTACAAGCCTCTCCATCCGGCGCCAGTGAGACTTCCGACTCGAAATCAATTCCAACCCGGAGGAATGTCCCCCGAGTGTTTCCCATAAATTTGCTATCTTGGAAGTCATAAAGATGCTCTCGCGTGATGATATAGTAGCCGCCTCCATCACCATTTATAATGTTTTCTTAATCCAATTATCATGGTTAAACCCCGTCCCCGTCCAATCCACCCTACCCGATTTGATGAAGCGTATTTCTCCTCCTCCAGCTTATGGCGTTGGCGATGGTGCATTACGATGGCCAAGTAAGTATCCGCATACTTTATTGTTTTCCGGAAATATACTAAGCAACGTATTAGTTTTCTAGTTGATTGTGTATTCCATCGAAGGCCCAGTAGTAGCGGCATGCACGGCTTTCGCATCGTGTGCAATATTTCAACCAACATGCGAGAAACAGCAATTATGAATGAGCGTGAAGGGAAGGTTAATCGAAAAAGACTGCAGACCAAAGTTGAACCGTCACAGAATCAACACCGTAGAATGCTATGATGGTTCAATCGTGCAAAGACACATGGGATGTGCGGCATACCAGTTTAATGGGGATCATATTGGTTGGAACATTCTGTGGTGCCCTGAAATGAGGACGGACTGGCAGTGGATGAAAGGAGGCCGAATGACTCAATTGTGAGTCACTGAACCCGCTTAATGAGCAGCAAGGGTGAACATCAGTATCTGTTCTTTCAGGATAAATTTTATTTAGTAGGCTCACGTACTGTCAGAGAGGAGAACATAGTGTGGCTCCCTGTCCCGTATCAAGCAATTACACAAATACCGAGGGTCTTTCCGACTCATCTGTGTATAATAGTTAGGACAACTTCCTCTGGTTTCTAATGAGTACTTGGTGCTCATACATGGCAGCGATCACCGACTTAACCGGTTCGAAGGATTCGAGAAGATATGAATACATAGGAAAACGCGCGCTTAACTTACATGAACCAGGGCGCTAATTTAATTATAATTCTCTACCTCATAGACCTCTTCGACGTCATACTTCAACTTGGCCATTGCATCGACCGTCGATGAAAAGGCATTGCAGGAGAAAGCGGGAACAACAAGGTATATATATTTGAACCATTGACGGACCCTCTTCTTTCCTTGAAGAATTCATTATCCCGATCCCTAACTTGGACATTGAACAGCATTGAACTCCCTCCCAAGCCTTCATTAATCAAGATTGAACACCTCAGCAGGATCCCTTCCTTTAATTTCTCGCGTCCCTTTTGAATGATGGTCATCGACAGGAACCTTCCGGATCTTTCCTCAATTATAATAATGCACACTTCCTCCGCTACCCCCTAAAAAGGAATGTCATTTCAATGGGTTGACGCTGCAAGGCGAGAGCACCAATGTCACCTGCAGCAGGCCTTGGCCCCAGCTTTGAGCTTTGCAGTTAAGTGGTTGCAGGATGATGGACGTCGGGATGATGACGTGGAAGAGCTTTCGAGAGAGATTCTTGTACTATAACGAAGAATGCACGGTCAAAGTACGTTATACGAAATTTTCCTTGCTAAGTAATAGGCCGACTTGTTTTCAGTGAAGAAAACAAAGCATTAAATGTCTTCAAGTAAAATGTTGCGGTTCTGGCCACTCGTCCACTTCGATTGAAATGGATCGATTCACGCTTTCATACATGCGTGACTTCTGCGCATACCAGCAGCCTTGTCAAGGCTTCTCTGAATGTTTTCGGTCCCTCGTTCTTCTTTTTTTTTGGAATGCTCCTGGCTACCCTGCTCATCGCGCAAGCTAACCATGAATCTTGCGACGAGAATCGTCTCGCAGTTCAGTCGGCTGGTTTACTTGAGGATGTTTAGCGACTCCTGCGTGGTCCAGTATCTGCGAGATCCCACCCAACTTTCTATACTCACGGAATCTTGGAAAGGATATCATGCATTTGAATGATACCAAACCGAATTTCTTTTCCTCGTCTACATTCCGTCTTGTCGTCTACTGTCATTGAGCCGCGGTGCAAACTTTGATACTCTTTGTTCGTTTTGAGGTCCCCGCCCAGTATCTCCGTCCCTTTTCACTCCTTCTCCCTGACTTTCCCTTCATCCCCGAGCTCCTTCCTTTTTCCACCGCACCCTGTATCTCCTTCCCTTTTCATTCCTTCTCCCGTATTCTGTCTCCCTGACTTACCCCTTCACACCGAAGTCCAACCAGGTCTTTCCTTCATCTACCCATTTCTCCTTCGGGGATTCCCGTATTTTATTTTTTCCATATCATCACGTGTAGGCATTGACGTGCTGATAAGCTATGTGCACTATAATGAGAGTTAAGTAGAGAGAAGAGACAATACCGGTAATACGAGTATTTATCTCTTATCTTAGATAGAGAGGGTTTGGCTGGGCTTGGCCCGCGCGGGTGGGCAAATATTTCTTTGAATTAACCACCGCGCGGTCAAAGCCGGAACGTCGGGAGACGCTGGTATTAGGATTAAGGATATTTCTAACAGGGAGTGGGTGGGTGGAAGCTCAATAAAAACAGATATAGGAGCGACGGCTATGAGAGTCGACTCCAAAAGGATAAAAGCGCTCAACCGCGCACTGCCGACTCTCAAGCCGTGCTTAGCTTATCCTCTGATAAGCGCGCTCTGCTAGCTTATCGCGGAATTTGGTATCCCCAGGAGAGGGTGACCACCTTCACATTCGTTCCTGAAGCTCACGCTCACGTTCGCGTAGCTCACACTCACATTGACATACCATTTATGGTAAGTCAATCGGTTAAGCTGGGCATTAATCGCGGCCGCAGGCCGCTACGGCGTTAGGGCTAGCTCCGCTAGCCTAACAATGCCCCCAGATGCGTCCCGGGTTAGCTGGGGTATGACCTAGTTCTAACACTTCCACTTGCCGTGCCTGAGTGATACATTCACATTTGAACCGCGCACATCAAGGGGCGTTCAAAAAGTAGATTCACTAAACCGACTACCCCCAGGTAGTACTACTACTTTGGGTCCCGGGGTCCTGAAAAACACAGCCACTTCACTAATTACACCTCTTGAGCACATCTTTTTACTGAGCCAATAAAGTAACTTCGGACTTGTTCTCATTCAAATTATTATGCAAATTTATGTTAATTTGCCTCTTTGGATTTTTTTTCTGGGCTGAGATATGATTGAGAGAGCCTCACCGAAGTGCAAGAACTGGAAGAACAAGTTTAGCGCCCATCCGACTTTTCGCATTGCAGCAATGACCGGTCTCCGCAAGCTGTGCAAATCCGATAGAGTTACGACAGAGTTACCTTTTGGAGCACAAAATTGAGCGGCTATCATCGGATATTAATTTAAAGTAGTAGGGTACTCTTGGGGTCCTTGCTTTCACTTTTTCCAGAGTCAGTTTAGTGAATCTACGTCTTGAACGCCCCTTGGCGCACATTCACATCTGGAGCATGCACATTGGCTTTCAACTTCCTATTTAGGTCGGACGAGCACGCAAAATTTCAGGCCCGCACTCCGCTCCCCTCCCCTCCCTCGCTGCGCTCGGGGGTCCCCCGAGCCAGGGAGTCGTCGGCGGGCACTCTAAAGCTTTATTTTGCGCAGGAAAAATGTCCTCAGGCCCTTCGGGCAACCCTAACCCTTAACCTAGCGCCGTCGGCGCCCCAACCCCGAACCTAACCAGCGAAAATTTAGCTCAGGTTATCTGCATTGTTAGGGCTAGCAGAGCTAGCCCTAACGGCGGCGCGGCCTACGGCCGCGAATTAATGCCTCAGGGAGTTCCCAAGCTGCTTATAAATCAGGCGGATAATTCATTTAACCGAATTGTAACCGAATATGCGCCATCAAATGTGAATGTGCGCCCTCCAGATGTGAATGTGTTTTTCAGGCACGGCAAGTGGAAGTGTTAGAACTGGGCACCACCGGTTAGCTGGCTAGCGGTTAGCGTTGGTTAGGTTAGGGGTTTGCGCCGAAGGCGCTGGTTAGAGGTTAGGGTGAGCCCGAAGGGCCTGAGGACATTTTGAATGTGAGGTGTGAGCTGCCGAATGTGGAATGTGAGATCAGGGCCGTGAGTGTGTCCGATTGTGTATATACCCCCCAGGAGATGCAGCCTGGTTGTCCAACTACCACTGTGATGCGTATGAAAGATAAAGATCTTAGATATTGATGTTAATCATGGCCCGCGGCGTTCTCTGATCCTCTCTCTACCATTGTTCGCTGCAATGCGTGAACCGTAACCGCCACGGTGAGTAAAGTGTTGCATGTATTGCTGACATTGAGCCGTTAAGTACTCACAATCCAGTTCCAGTGTTGCCCAGGCCTCTGGGAAGCCTTCGTACATGCTTAGGTTCGCATATAGCACTAGTACAAATGCATTAATGGGCGCACAGCGCCCCGGATTTTCCGGTAATTATTGTATAGCAACCTCAAACGCGGTTTCGTGTTTAAATAAAGAAGGAAAGCTTGTGGTGAGAAACGTTTTATCTCTTGGATCCGCTTTATTGACATCGCCTTGAGACCTCAATAAAACTTACTCATCTTGTGTCTTCCCCGCTTCTCTTCCTTCCCTAATGTCGCGCTCTCCAAGTCAAGATTTTCAGATATGGGCAGCGGGGCCCCTCTTGGTATTAGTGGTATGTTTTGCACGAAGCGAATGTCTCGATATATAGCATTAAAATTTTCCTTCAGATTGACCTCTTGCTTTACGGTTCGCTCCATTCATCCATATCGACGCATCGACCGACTGGCTCATTGAAACACATTACTAGGGGTATACACTGCCTCTTCGGTGTCTGCATATATGTCCTTCGGGGGCGTAAAAGCTCAGCATACCGCAGGTTCCACTTTATAACGACGACGATTCTGTTTTCGCTTGCCACCATCGGGATAGGGCTAACCATAGCATCTATGGACAATTTTTGGGACTTAGTGGGAGCTTTTACAGCGACGGTGGATCCAGTGGAGAGGGGGAGATTGCGTTTGATGGTTTATCGTCAGTGATATTTTTCTTCATTAGGGAAAGATACTTATCATACGGCCGCCTTCCTAGATTGACAACAATGGTCATATACGTTTTGGCAAAGTAGGTCTTGTGCGGACTTTCTGTAAATGGAGACTCATGAGCTGTGCTTATAGTTGTTGCGCCGATATCATCTTGGTATGTCTGCCGCGCCGAAGGCTGAGGACATTCCCATTAACACTTTCTCAGCTTTTTCGTCTATATCACATCTGGGAATCTCGCAAGTTTATTATCCTTCCTCCCGCTTTCCTCACTGCTGTAAACCTCGGTATGGTCAACTACATACACGAGTGATTATCCGTAAACTCATTATAAAACCGCAGCTCTAGGGATAGCTTCCATAATTGGAGACCAGATCCCCAATGGTCAAACATTCTATATGGACAGTGATCGGAATCTTACCGCCTTTCTGGGGATGCCTAAAGTAGGAGAAGCATTGCTAATAACTTGCTTGGTTGTTAGCTTCTTCACTAATGTACTATTGACGGTCATGATTGGTGTGTCGACTCTTAGACTGCTAACGCCAGTGCTAACCATTAATTTCAGCGGGAAGAATTTGGTGGATACGCCGCACGGTAACACATATGGGCTATCGTGCTCTCTTCCAGCAGTACAACACCGCTTTTGCCATTTTGTAAGACCTGTTCTATTCTTCACTGTACGGCCGACTAATTACTACTTCCTCAGTGTCGAGTCTGGAATAATTTATCCAATCATTCTTCTCATTTCGCTGATAACGGTACTGGCGGTACCACTAGTAATCAACATATTCCCTATTTTGATTCAAGTCGTCGTGAGTGCTGAAACAACTGCCTGTCATTCCCTGAAGTTCTGACGCATCATGGACAGAGTATCGCACCCATGTTGATACTTGTGCGTTCTGGGCTTGGGGTTAGTACCGAGGGCGTTCAGAGCAGCGATCAAGCTACGGATACAATGAAAAAATCCGAGCTTGATACGGATACTCTTCTCGAACAGAAACCACTGTATAGTAATAAAGGGTATTATGAAGTCTGAGAAGGGAGTTGGACTGGACCCGGACTGACAATACTGATGATCCCACTCTACATATGAAGCTTGAAGCCATGTATTTATCTATAATTTACTACTATGTACCCAACTACGCATATACCTATTTATCTTCTTATAATCATAATGGGACTGTCGCATCCTTTTTATCGTCAGACAATCGATACTAATCCAACCGCGACCAAGCGGTATAGGGAATGAACATATTGGATCACCAAGAAAGAACAGGGATAATTATACAAGAAATCTAGGGCAGTTAAGTACGATGTAGGCAAGTAAGTAGCGCAATGTCAATATGATAACAACGCGAAGAAGACGAAGAAGGGTTAACTTAGGCGAATGATGACGGAAAGCATGATACAAGATGCGGGGTATATCCACAAGCAGTGATATATTGCAAAACAGGACCTCGAGAAGGGAAGAATTGCAGGGACAGGGAACACAACGATGAGCATAGGGGAGAGGAGCCACAAAGGAGAAGAAAACTGGGGATTCAGACGAACGGGATCGCGGTAGGAATGACGAAGATGGATAAACAGATATGCAAAAAATACTCCGTGGAAGCTACGAAGAGATGGCGATAAGTGATAGCCAGAGAAATAAAGACGAGATTGTAATCACGTTAAGACATCTCTTACTCCTCATCATCGTCCAAGGTGAGAGCTTCCAAATAGCTCTCCGGAACGAGCGCAAGCTGTCTATCCTTTTGTGAGGCCCGCTTATTTCCTTTCTCGTCCACTCCGTCTACCACAACGACGGCCCAACCTACTCCGCCACCGGGACCAACCACGCGCACTACCTGATCTTCTTTCAAAGCCATCTCCCGTGAGCCTTCCGGGTCGAAGCTGTAAAGCGCACGATATAAACCAGGACTCAGAGGACCAATGTCTTCTTCCTCTTCGTCAGCGTAGTTGGGATCCGTCGAATCATCAGACGGCATGGTCCACTGCCCATCCCAGCCCTCTTCATCCTCTTCATCCTCTTGATCTTCATCCTCATCCGAGTCTGCATCTGTCTCATCGCTATCGGGTGCTTCCCTATTCGCACCGATAGCAGCCTGTTTCCAAGCTTGATACCCAGCATCATCCAGCAACATCTTGTATATCACCCGCACTCGATTCTCCTTCGGAACATTCAACGTCCCTCGCCCATCTTCGCCTAGTCCCTGGTGTCTAGGATCCGGCGTCTGGTACGTGAAATCCCGGATTTTGAGAGGTATTCGATAAGAACTAGCTGTCGAGCTAGAGGAATTGGAGGATGATTTTTGAGAATGGGTGGATGTAGATTCTCCACGAGTATGATGCGTAAACGATGAAGGAGTAGGATTTCCAGTGGAAGTCATGGAATGGGTTGCGGGTAGAGAAGTGGATGTGGTTCGTCTCGCATGAGTAAGCAAGGATGATATATCGCCGGCATTTATCCGTTGTCTAGACGATGGCCGGCTGTGGCGTTCAGAGAAGTTCTGCGGGAAGACGAAGCTAGCGGAGCGCCTCCAAACTCGCTGTAAACGATGGAGAAGACCTCCTGGTACAGCTGAAGGAACTTCTGAAAATCGTTTTGACTTTGTTTGTGTTGTAAGGAGAAAATCCTCAGATTTCCTCAGTACCTGCCCTGCAGGAGACTGCTCAGAAAGTGAATCCGAACGTGAAGCTGTCAGAGTGGTTTCCGTGCTGCGCGACTGCAGATACGTCCAAGGCAATGACATGTGCTTGGTTTGCTTTTGATTGAGAGCGTGCATTTCGGGGAAATCCTGTAGTTCTGTGGTTCGTGCTAGTTCGTGGACAAAAGGTGGAAAGGAAGCGGTTTTAAAGAAAGTCTCGGCGCCTTGTGACCACAGGGGCACAGACATTTACTTCCGCTTCCAAGGGTTTGCGGATAAACAAAAGCGGAGTAACCGTTTTCAACTTCAAATTGCTATAAGTCTAAGAAAGTGTAAGCTGCCCATGCATGCATGTTAGACGACGTACGCACCATGCCACCGGCGTTCGTTGTTCGGGTGAGTTTAAAGGTGGCTAACAACGCCAGAGCAACAGCTCCGTTAGAGGGTTTTCCCGATATGGCATTTGTCGGTCTTTCCGCAGCGGATGTCCCATCTATCCTGGCACGGTAAGCAGAAGGCGAAACGGAGCAGGTAGGAGAACTGTAGGCTGCACGGTATAGTGACTACGGTATTTGTAGAAGGACCGCGCGTATACTTAACATGGGCTTGAATATGGCAGCCTGTTGCAGCTGTAAGAGGCAGAGCAGTAGGACGCCCAAAACATGCTGTGGTAGTAGCCTTGGAAAATTTCGACTTTGACTTTGAAAGATTAGAAGAAGATCGAAGTTTTGGCACCGGTTCTACACGTTGAGTATAACAGAACGAGGAATTGGTGGACTGTACTCCTAGAGCCGCGCGCCGCCTAGCTCCGATTCAATACGACATACACAGGCATAAACCTAGTTTAGGTGTACTTAGGGGTTACTCTGTCGCGTCTATCTTTTCACCTGGTAAGATACAGCAAGCCTAGTGAAACAAGAAAGCATCCATAGTAATGATATCGACGCGTTCGCCGTATTCAAGCTTTGAAATTTTCATCGTTTTTAACCGTTAGATAGGTTTTCGGGGGGAAAGGCATTTCTTTCGTAGACGATGAGTGCTCCATCATGCGTTTGGATGTGGGGGTTAAAGTAATCCGGGAGTGCTAACCTTTTTAAAATTTTTCACAGTGTATAGTATATAGCTCTAGCACAGTAACAGAGAGCGAGAGGGCCGGAAAGAGTAGGCAGTCGGAAAAAGAAATACTTGCACACCATAATCCTATGCTCCCTGCAAGGCTCGAACTTGCGAATACAGTCCTCAAAGAACCTCAAATATCAGACTCGCGTTCCACCGGCTGAGCTAAGGAAGCACAGCATCGGAACGTATTTCGGGACTTTGAATCTCAAAAATCGGAGAGGATTCGAAAAGGGACGGAGGAAATCTTACTTTCAGGTGGTGCAAAAATCTCACCTCGGAGAAATCAAGAAATTGCGGGCAGGTAAACTAATACTACTGGTTGTAGTACTATCAAGCAGAAGTCGATTGATTATTATATCCAGCAGTAAAGCGTACTAAGTACCGTGTCTTGCTCTTATGTGACTGACTGTCCGAGTCCATAGGTGTGGCGTACAAGCCAATCACACCTCAAACAAGCCACGCGGCACTTTGAATCTCTTCTTCTAGCGACTTGGCTGCGAGAGATTCTTCAATGCCAACGAGATCAATCCTGAAGAGCCTTCTAAAAATATATAGTCAGAATTCGAAGATTAAAGTTGCAGTAGGACAAACACACCAATTTCGCCAAGTAACTTTGAAACGGTCTATCTGCGGAGCCAAATAATCGACGTTGAACGTCTTCAAAGTAGATACGCGCTCGACCTGACTGTCAGAGACTGGCCAGGCATTCGAGTAAAGTTTTAAACCCGACTTGCGGTGGACTTCATAACGGCCATCCTTTTAGCCTTTCCTACCCAAAAAAACAGAGTATTTGCGGTCATGACTCATACAGGTAGTATTGAACAAAAAGGCGCATGAAAGCTAGTCTGTTTGGTGGCGAAAGATAAACACCAACTGGAGTTGGGAGACAATTGCAAAAATGCGCTTTGCCACCGTGCGAAATCTTCAACCTAATTTGTACACATAAAACAACTCTTTCGTACACTATATATTACAGATAGATCGGTACTGCTACTACATTATCCAAATCGTCGCAACTTACAGTCTCAGACCCGACGTTCCCCACTTAACTGAATGCCAAAGCAGTCCAAGCAGCGACAGCTCCGATAGAAATCGCAGTCACAGTCTGCACAGCGATAGTTCCAGCACGACGTGCTCTCGCAGTTCGTCGAGCTCGTTTGGGTGAAGGGACGAGGATACCATCTGCATTCGGAACCATCGTGCTTGCGTCGTTGTCTGTCGAGTCGACGAAGGAGTCGGAACGGGACCCAACATCGACACTCTCGTCAACATCCATGATCACACAGTCACTGGCACCAAATTCCTCGCTATCATCAGCGCGTTTCCGCTTCAGCGACGACTGGGCCGTAGTCGGATAGGAGAAGGATTCGAATGCAGCCTGGTCCGTGTCAGAACGACGATCCGAACCTGTAGGCAATATACATACCTGTGCCGCAAGAAGCTGGGCCTCTACATCTTTACGCACGGCAACGATTGCTCTCAACTCATTCTCAGCTTGAACGCGTGCAGCCTCAGCGGCCTGTAGTTCGATTGTGCTCTTCTCTTGAATCTTGCGTAGCGCTATAGAACGGGCAACCATGAGAGATTAGACAAATCATGAGTGGCGAAGTGACATACCTTCAATTGTTCCCGCTAGTTCGTTTGCATGAGCATTCTTACCAGTCTCCGTTTCTTCATCTCGGGCTTGGAACGCTTTCAGTCCCTCTTCTTGAATACCAATCCGACGGTTGGCCTCCTCGACTTGACTAGATAGTGCCTTGATACCTTCGTCCATGACGTTAAGCTCTTCTTTCGTGCTGATGGGGCTAAGGTTGGAAACCGCATATTCCTTCCAGTCCTTCCAATCCTGTTGCAACTTGTCAAAGTCCTCCTTGAGCTCCCACACCTCCTTCTTTACCCCCTCGCCTCCCATTAAATCATCGACATCCCTCCTCACATCATCAAATTCAACCCGAAGCCCATCAACATCAATTCGTACACCTCCAATATCCGCTTGCAATCCCGACACATTACCCTGAATCCCCTCGCAGTCATCCCTGACCGCATCGACGTCGTTTCGAGCAGCGTCAACATCACCCCTAATGAAATCAATGTCATTTCGTGCTCCATCGACTTCCATCCGGATTCCTTCGTTGTCATTCCGCACTTCATCGATATCGCTTCGCACGCCGTCGATGTCATTCCTAACTGTATCAAGATCGCTCCTGACGACATCGACATCACTCCTCACTACGTCGACATCGGTACGCAGGTCCCGGACGTCAGTCTTCATCCAGTCAATATCCCCTTTGGCGGATGTGAGGTTAGACTGTGCGGCTGAGATGTCGGAGGTAATTGTGCCGAGCGTAGTGAGCTGGGACAACTTCGAGTTCATAGTAGTGACGTTGGAGTTGAATCGGGATTTGTATTTGCGATTTTGGAGCTGAAGAGCGGTTATGTTTGTCTATTGATGACGATGTCAGTGAAGGAAAGAGAGAGATAGAGGTTTCCATGACATACAGTCATAGCCGACAGCTTCTCATCGATCTCCTTCAGCTGCGCCTCATGCGCCTCAAAGACTTCGGCATTGGCACCACCGCCAGGAGCAGCAGCGCTGGAACCTGAAGCAGAACCAGGAGCCGCCGAAGTAGTCAAGCTGGTACCCAAACGCTCCTATGTCCATGAAACGTAGCATTAGTCATAGTCAAATAACCAAGAATCAGATTCAAAGCTCACCTTCAAAGAAAACAACGCAGCACGGAGATCTACGAATTTCGACATTCCATTCACTGGAGAAATGGATTTCGAGGCTGCGACAGAGATATCAGAACTTGAGCTTGAAGCCTCGGCGCCGGGAGCGGCAGCATCCATCTAAAAAAATCGTTCAATGAAACGGAAGTAAGAGAGCAAGAATTAGGCCTACGGTAGTATCATCAAAATCAAGCAACGATGGAAGTTCGTTAGCATCCTTCACCCCGCAGGAGCAGGAGAACCATGATGAATCTCATCAAACACTTGCTCATCCATCATCATGCGCTCGTCCTCATCGACAGCAGCATTACAGTCGAGGGGCTTCATCGACTCGGCCTCAGGATCTGCTTGTTCTTGTTGCTCCTCGACCTCGATCTCATCCTCTATCACCACATCTGGCCCAGGGAAGGATTCATTCGAGGGCAAGAAATGAGCAAGAGCTGATGCTGCGTCTTCCTCCTGTGCATGACCGGCAAAAGGAATGACCTCGAAAGAACCTTCGCCATTGGAGGCAGGTTGAGACGAGGAAGGCAAAGGAGGCGGAGAATCCAACGGAGATTGAACAGGGCCTGGAGTCGGCATATCGAATGCGAAGAAAGTCGGAAGCAAGGGCGAAATATTTTGACTACCTTCGTTCTCATTTCCATTGCCATCCTTGGAGGTCTCGGAGGATGTCTCGTTGAGTAGGATCTTCGCTGGTGAAGGCGACGGAGATGGCGTAGCGAGTTCCATAGGCGACGTGGATTTGGATTTGGACCTTTTCCCTTGCTGTAGAGAGTCAGATGGATAGCGAGTGCGGTAATTCCTCAGGAGATTGGCCCTGCGAGTAAACATATCGCTTTCTAGCTCGCATCTAGCGTCAGCCAGAAGACGTGCACGACGATCACCGATAGTCGTCGCAAGATCGGATTCATCGTTACCATCGTTCGCGATGATGGAAAGCGAATCAGAAGCAGGAGCTGGGGAATCAAAAAGAGGCCTCGATGCTGGTATTATCATGCTGCGAATGCGCTTGGGGAAAGAAGGTATTTCCACAATATCAGAATCATGGTCTGATGAATGGTCCGATTGCGATGAAGGTGAAGCGATGTCATCATCTGCGTTATCTTCCGAGGACGACTCTGAGGGAGAGTTATCATCAGGAGAAGTGGAACCGAGCCCATAACGACCTGAGGAGGTAGGTCTGATAATGCTAGTGGGTGTTCTTGGGGTAGGAGTGTGATAGATCAATTCAGCTCTAGCAACAATAGGCCTGACGATCTCGTTGTTCCTGCCGACTGATTTGCCAAAGGTAATGACATCACCATTGTGGACTTGAACGGGGATCTGGGTAGGGATCATATTGGAAGTTAAATGTGAAGGTTGGCGGATGTGGGTTCCATGGTGAGAAGAAGTATCGGTAAGATAGAGCTAATAGATGATAGTTTATCAGTACTTGGAATGAAAGGAGGAGAGCACTGAGCATACCAGGCCAGAATCAGAAAAGGTAAACTTGGCATGAGCTCTGCTCACTACAGGACAGCGAAACATTGCTTTGGCGTTGTCGCTATCGTAGATACCGCCAGAGCCATGATTGGGAGGCTTGCGACCCACTACGACGGTATTGGTATTCACTTTGCGAAACATCATACGAAGACCTGGTTCATTTCCATTCTTCTCGATATGCAGTGTAAAGCCTATAATAAAAAGGGTTATCGATGAGTAGATGCCACAAAGGGTACGGCTTACCAGTCACTGAGTTTACAGAGGGGTGTAAAGCTCGAGGCCGAGCACCTAAGAATTCGATCTCATCTTCGACCATTATGGCGGTATTCTCTGATACTCTCGAAGCAAAGCTTGCAATTTGGTTACAGGGTTATAGTAGGTGATGGTTAAGAGCAGGCTAGCGGTCCCGGTTCGGCGCTACTCCTTTTATGCGTCACCGGGCGGCAGTCATGGCGCCAATCTTGTGACTCCTATTCGGTGGTACATGAGCTAGCCTCGCCCCAACCTGGCCCCAACTCAAAGGTTCCACCTCAAGCTACCTATGCCCTCGCCTTCTCTCCTCACTGCTTCTCAATTTGCCGTGAGCTCGAGGTTCTCTAGAAAGACATATCAGTTCGATATCACCGCTCTGATTCTTCTTACACAGAAAGTGAAATATCCAAGCCACTGGTAGCTCTCTTAACCTCTCTTTCTCTCGCGTTACATGCCAAGGTTTCTCAGGAGAAATATTCCGCCATCATCGGTTTAAAATTCATACCAGTGCCCAGCACGGTCTTGCCGCCCTACCAACCGCCTACAGCCTTATTCGAAAGACATTCTCAAAAATCAGACATTGTCCTGTCTAGTTCACAGGCCATCCGGATCGCACAAGGACTCTCTCATAGAAGATGAATGCCCCAATACATCTACATACACTGTACCACTCTTTGTCGACGCAAAACTTAAAACAAACACAATCGATCAAGTATATCAAGTTTCTCCACCATCGAATCCTCACTCTCTCGTCGTACATAGTTTGTCTGCTACCAAAGATAGTTTCCGCATGAATTACCACTGACAGCAGATCTACTACTGAAGAGAACTGGTGGATGGACTAATGATCTTGCTATTAGAGTACTTGTTCGTGATATTCTGTTATATATCAGTCCATGAATAATACGAAACCACCAGATAGAACAGAAACCACTGATAAGCCGACAGAATATCGAGGTCACAGTAAGATATGATGAAACAAGTCGATTTAATTGGATAATGGGTGATTCAACACACTAGCTGTCATTGCACATTCGAAAAGCAGTCCCGTACATTTTATTTGGCTTTGACCGTCTCTGCATCACGCTCTTTGGGTTCAGGAAAAGTTTCATTAAACAATCGCATGAAATAAATACATGACAGGGTACAAAGTAGGGATTGGCTTGGAGAGCAAAAAGGAGTTAGGGAGTCGGGAAGCGTGTCATGCGTAGATAGAAGCGTAAAAAGTCAGAAGATCGGGATAGTGGGATCGGGCACTAGGTAGATATGGATGGATGGCGATTGTGAATAGGTCAAAAAGAAAAAAAAGTAAAAGATTTCAACGAACGACTGCCTATATCTCCCCATCCTTTCTTGAAAATATCCAGATTACTTATATCGCACCCATATGGCCACGAGGCGTCATCGGTGAATACGCTGGCAAGGGTCTTGGTGTAAGCGGTATACTGCTACCAGGAGTTCGCGGTGTTCGTGGAGGGATAGGTGCAGAAGAGAACCCGAGTGGTCCAGCGCTAAGAGGCGGCGCTGCGCCCAGTCGAGAGGGAGTTCGTGGTGTGTGCGGAGTTATCGGAGGGATTACGGGCGCATTCTAAGAATGAATTGGTTAATTTTCCGATGATTAGACATTCGAAAAATACTCACATAAAACCCTCCAGGGCCTTCGGCGATGAGATACAGCCCAGGGGATTGCCTTGATCGCACTGCAGCGGCTTTCACCGCCGCCGGCTCAACGTTTGGCGCTGCACTCTTTGAACCACTCTTGGAATGTGACCCATGAATCAAGCTTCCCCAATGTACCTTGCTTTTGGGACTCTGATTCTTGGATGGCTCCGCACCCGCACTCCGAGGTTTCCTTACCGAATGAGATGAAGAACCACTTCTACTTCGACCACCACCGGATCTACCATTCCCATGTCCAGGCGCACTCATGGGTTGGCCGAATCCTCCATAGTCAGGACCGGAACGTTGTCCAGACCTTAGACCGCGCAACCTTGAGCTCCAACCATCAATACTGCTTTTTCCAGGCAAGGGTGCAGAAGATGGATCGTATCGAGCTTCCCAGGTAGGACCGTGTATCTGATTCTTCTCGACAGACAAATACTTTTCGTCGTCCGAGTCTGAATCTCCTTCCTCCTCGTCCCGTCGGCGACCTCGGGCGCTGTATCGTTGAAGTTCCGGTTGACCTCCAAATAAACTTGTGATTTGTGAGTTCATACGTATTGCACGGGTACGTCGGATGATGTAGTATATTCCCGCACAAATAAGTAGGACCAGAACTGAGAGTAGGACTGAGTAACAGTATCAATATCGAGAGAAATCTTTTTACCTATCGTGACAATGATAGCAGCGATAACTCCTCCCGAGAGTTTGTCATGACATACGGTCTTACCATCAGCGCCGGTGGTACACACTTTCGCTGCAGATACGCCGTCGACGGAAGACAGTGCCCAAAGGATAACCAATAACCATGCTTGACGGTAAAAGGCTGTGCGCAGTTCTGCTTAAACGACGATGCTTCGGGCTAAAAAATCCAACGAAACACACCTTCCAAATTGCCAAAACCAAGACTACCATGTCCCCTCATTAGATACATTCCTTTCATAGCCATTGCTTAGTTTCTTCAATCTCTGAACTAGTTTGGGCTCGACCAGCGAATATAAGAGGAGCGATGTACCGCACAGCAGTTAGCAATAGCAAGTCACCAGGACTTGGGGGTGATTGACTTCACTGTCAAAGTGAGAGTCTAGAGGACAAGATGAATTTCCAATCAAAAAAACCGAAACTGATATATGGCCACGCCTTTTATACTCGGCTATCCGGCGCTTGATTATCTGTTTGAACAGCCTCCGCCCTCCAGAGGCCGTGATGTTTTGATGCGGAGCACCGACAAAGCGATGTTATCAGAGCTTGCTTCTTCAGTACTCAAGTGATCCAGACTACAGGAAAACTAAAGCAGAATTGGAGAAGAACGACACGCTTTCCGCCAGAACATGCTACTGACTGGCGGCGCGATTATAGTGCTCTACTTTTGCATTCAAGCTTCCGAATTCACGGCGTATCTCAGCTCGCGGGCAGGTTCAGTGGTCTGAAGGGTCCTCCAAGCTGTGCGGCGTCGCGGCGATTCTTGCATCCAGCTTCAGCCACCATAGTCAGCGTTATCTTAAATTTTCGCCATCCTCATTACCCTGCTGCATGGACAGAAACAGGCTTGGAACCGAACGATTCCTACGGAGCTCATTTTTGACCATAACGCTACTAGGAATGGCTTGTGCATATGTATTCCTGAATGGCGCGCAATCTGCTGATAATCAAGTCTGCTCCGAGTCTTTTTCTTTTGGAATCCAACCCACTCGGCTTAGCCACTATCTTTTGTTCTATATTTTATCGTCACCCTGAGGCCGTCTCACATACTTACCAGAACTTGCCCGATGGCCGCTTTGCAAAGTTCAATTGGATTTTGCCCAAGTTAACGCTCAGGATATGATTGAATGGTGGATTCAGAAATTTGATGACATTCACAGATCAACAAGGCTTCCAGCTACATATGTTGAAAATTGTCTCATCAGCTTGGAGGTATTCAATTTTTATGGATCTATTGTACTCTTCGAACCAACTAACAAACTAACTGCTCAGAATCACAGATTTCGAAAAAAATACAAATAAATGAGTAAATAAGAATTCCCAAAATTCGAGAAAAAATTAAATCCACTGTCTAATTTTTTTTGGATGTGACGTGTGACCAAAGAGGAACAGTATACTACAGTAGTTTCGCTACCAATCTTACCTCATATTACGCTCGAAACAAAGATATGGATATGTACGTTCTAGATTTGATAGCATTGCTGCTCTTGGCACATTCAGTTAACGTCAAACTTGGTACATTGTCATTAGCTAACTGTTTATTAGGCTCGCTCAATCAAGGCTCTGGTCTCCTCACTCGAGTATCACCGCTTTCATTCACAGTACCGAGCATCCGAGCAGACACTGCGGTCTAGGCTCAAACTGCTTCGGGGAACTCGGGCAGGCAAATAGCCCCTATCATCTCCTGTAAATTCTCCTCGAAATAATTTACTCTCATATGTACACTCAACTGCATCATGACTGCGTTTTATTCACTGCTCAACATGTTCGTCGTCTTTACTCCCTCATTGTCGTCGAATCCCCCTGCCCGACATTGAGAAGAACTCATCTTTCTTCCTTTACCATCCGTGTCCCTCCTCTCATTCTCCCCGAGCCTGCGAAGGGCCGGGAGCTGGTGCATTATCGCGCAGGAGATGCATTTCCTCCTGCATTTCCTCCTGTAAGTTTGAAGCTATCATTTGCGAACCAGGAATTTGACTTTGCGGGTAGCGATTCCGATTCGTCTGACCAAGACCTAAGCTGAACGCCTAGCGCACCTTTCTAAGTAGCCCATAAAGGGAACCTTGTCCACCATCCAAATGCCGCAAAATCCTCTCCTCTTAGTGACTAGTCCCTGGACTTTGATCCTCGTTCAATTTGTCACGGGAGATTCAGAACCGCGCGACCCGGCGTTCAAGTTCAAGCTCAGCCAAGTTACTGTCCCAACTTCTGTGAATCTTCAGTTCGAGAAGAGAAGGAAGGGTGGAACTTCGGAAGAGGTCGCGGAGCTTTGTGGCGTTTGACTCTTAAGAGTTGAGAGTTTCAGAGAATTCGAAGCCCGAAAACTCAGTTTTATGTACAAGCTGGTCAATGCGTGCACGGCTCTTCTCTTAAGAAAAAGTCGATTGAGTACAGTACTGGCAATATGTATAGTATCTTATAAAGTATCGTACTTCGTGTGTCTAGTAGTGTGCGTGCTGAAAAACATACTTCATACCAAACAGGACTGAAGACAAGAATATGCAAGCAAATAAGTAAGTAAAGAACGGGTGAATCGAAGGAATGACAAGCCAAATGCGAACGTTTACTTATGTAACAACGTAGCGGTGTGCATGAACAAAAAGATAGTAATAGATATTAAGTCCAGCGGGATTTGTCGTGCGTGATGTCTAGCATTGTTCATACATTTTCACCGAGTCGCTATAGAAAGATATCAGCGCCGATGAAAAATAAGAATGAAAGAAATGCCGGACGTACATGACAAACGCGCGATCTTCTGGGTTTGTCGGCCACGTTGGGTACCACTGATCTTGGGCTTCCAAGAAATCGCGCATCGCGGCTGCAACGTTGAGCATGAGCATCGTCAGATATTGAGTGGCGTAGAAACTTACTCAGAGATCCGTCCAACCAAGGCTTCGAACCACCGTCGGGGAACCATCCATTAGTACCTCCGATACCCACGTCCAAAATGAGATAGAACCCTAGATTCAAAAATGAGTTCAAAAGCCGGGTTAACCTCGCAGCAAACGAGGGTACATACGTTCATCGAATGGCGCAGCTTTTGTCCCATTGATCCAAGGGTTCTCTAGCGGGACGATCTCAGAGCCGTTTTGCACAGTCGCCGGGAAATCACCGCGGTCCCAGAAAGCTTCGTTAATGGTGATTTCCATCATGTGGTGTAGGCGTGAGTCGACGTAGATGTTGCTTTTAGAAAAACTTTAGTGTTCAGAAGGTGCAAAGACGGTCGAGGATGACATACATGAACTTTTCGGTCCATTCCATAGAATAGGTATGGAATCCTTGGTCGTAGGTTCCTCGCTTCAAATTCCACCACCCATAGGTTCGCCAAACCTCGTTGAGCCATGTCACGGGACCCCAGTTCAACGATCCGCGGACATAGTTAGTTCCTCTGTGTTCGACGGTCAGTTGAGGCCGTCACAAAGAGAACACGACTCACTGGAATGGATAGTTGGGTCCATTGCCTCGGGCTTCCATAATATCAATCTCCCCTATAAACGACAGATCGTCAGCAAAAGGCCGAGAGTAAGGAGACGAGCAGGATCCGGACGACTGCAGCGGGTAAGAACTCGCATGCAGCAGTCGGAGAAGCATATTTGACAAAAAAACGTTGCTTACCACTCAATGGCCACGCGCCATAGACATTGTCGACTAAGATATCGTCAGTCAAATGATCTAGGGAACTTTGAAAAACAGAAATACCTGGCAGCATCCAAATCGCAGGCCACATCTACATTCGCAAAAAGAAGTTAGTCAATCGGATAATCGCGGCAACAGATGAAAAGCATACCCAATCCCTAAAAGTATCATCAATCAACCGAGTCAAAAACGGGAGCCGGAAACAACTCACCCAGTTGGAATTTTTGCTACAACCTCGACTCTTCCGTACTTCATACTAGCGGTTTTTCGCGTACTAAGCCGCGCACTCTGAACGGGATTGATGATCGTACCCGTTGTTGAGTTACTGACGGCGGAACACGCTGCGTAGTATGCATCGGCGTCGAAGGTGTCGGAGCCAATCGCAGTTTCGTTCGAGGTTGTACCAGTACCGGTGGAGGAAGTGTAGGACTGCCCCTGGGTGATGTTGTATGTGCATCCTGTGATGTTGTATACATATCCGTCAAGGATTTGGGACATAGGGACGCTGTCAGAGGTCAAGGTCGGAAGGATATAAAGGTGGCCATTGGCAACGAAGGAGTTATTAAGAGAGTCGGTGGTCATTTCGAACTCGCCATTTCTAGAGCCAAAAATCAAACTCCTGCCAATCGTAAATGCAATCACGACTTACCCAAAGCCACTCATATCCACCTCTCTGAAAAATGTTCCGTTATCCCCGAAAATATCGTTCCCGGTGCTAAAGTCCTCGTCCAGGACCATGCAAAGGGGCCCAGTTATCAGCTGGACGCGAGTCCAGTCCAACCAACACTTCACGGCGCTGATAGCTACCCCAACGAAGATCATGCCGTAGGTGAGGAAGTAGGCGATGCGCGCGCGGGGGTCACGAGAAGTAACCCAAGGTTTTTGCGGCTCCGTGACGAGCATGGTTGACTTGGGACGGTCTCGTTTCGACTTTGTTATTGGGGCAATCGTACTGTAGATTGTAAGTGGCCGGGCGGAGGGAGCAGTAAAAGTCTCCCTGAGACGACCCGAGAGATGGCGAGTACTGCCCTGAGGAGAGTCTGTATATGAGGAGGTGGTCGGACGACTGTTCAGGTATACCGATGAAGTCATTCGGGGCAGGTCTGCCATGCTGGTCGAGACAGAAGTGAGACCGCTGCGAGGTTCAGGGAACGGATAATGACTGTCGTTGTGAGCTCCAGGTGTAGCCATTGGGGTTTGGTCGCCAAAACTGAGAACGCTCGCGGGGGGAGAAAAGGGATTCACGGGGATCGAGAACGTAAGACTCCTTGGAGTTACTGGGGGCGAGTCTACAGCCCCGGAGATAGCACGCGGCTCCTCAACAAGATCGTTGCCATGTTCGATGAATCGTGTGTGGGGGACGCGTGCATCCGAAGGGGTTCCAGAGGAGGACATATTGGAGGAGGACCGAAGTATTGGAGGAGGAAGACCGAAGATCAACAGCGGATCCAATGGCTTTTAATGAACGGGGAATCGGAGAATCCTATTGGTATAAAATATCAGAAAAGCATTCAGCCGGTTCGAAAATATTTCCGGACTCACCGTTCTGAATGTCAAAATTTGAGCCGTTTGTTCCTGGATAAAAAGTTGCAATCCTGGACAGTGGTGGGAACCAAGACAATTGTGACTGTGCTGTAAGTAATTGCCATGCCAGATCGATCTTGTTCGCACCAGTCAAGCTTAAGGTTCATTCGGCGTAAGTGGTTATTATATCGGCATTCTTTTAGTGCTTCAATTTCCTCTTTAGGACGTACCGCCCTATCGCTGGTCGCAGAGCAACTAGATAATCGCTCCTGGTACCGAATTACTGGAAAATCTCCCTAGAAGGCCAATCTGTGATCATGAAAATCGGAGTAAGTGAGCTTTAGTTTCATCTGCTGGCGCCGTATTCACCTTAAACAGCTCATCTCGTACATCGTTTGATAGCGAGCTAGTCCTGATGAAGTGACTGAGAGATAACAGAACGTTCGCAGAGATGTCAGTTGCCTCGATGGCCAAGTACAGCTGCATAGCTGAATGGCAGCACTCCCTCCTATATCAACTTCAAGGGACAGCCTGACAAGCCGGATGCATGGATGTGTACAGGCAGGTACAACCTTTGAAGCTTGGATTGATCCAGGCAATGTTTTCAATGAATTCTGCATGTCAAAACCACACTCCACACTCTGCAGGTCGGAATGACAGATACCAGAGTTCCACAAGCATAAAAATCCACGGAAAATCATTAAAAAGATCTAGACCGTGGCACCAGAGAAGCCTTCTTTCCGACGTGGATCAAATCACGAGCAGAGCGGCCAGAGCGAGTCGGAGGTCAATCCATCTTCATCTTCCCTAGCGACATCGAAAAGAGGACGTTGGAGCAATTTCGGCGTTGTGTGGATAATAGGCTAGCAGGTTCCTGCAGCTCCACAGACGTTCAGGAGAATTCTTGAAGGTACAACCGAGGTCTAAAACTAAAGATGATTGTGGGAACAATTTCGGCTGGACCGGTCCTCCCCCCAGACACCTTCATCCCGCGTTCTTCAATGCAATGTCTGTCAATCAACGCAGCAAGTCCAGATTCTGGCTTTATATCTTCTCTTCTGCGTCTGGCTCGGAGACTCATCTATCGGAACAGCTAACTGATCCAACGGAAGAAACATCAACAATCCCTGAAGGTACCAAGGTCAGAACTTCGCTTCAACCTAGTGGACCAGTTGCCAGCTGACTCTGAGAGCTTCCGAGTCCTGTGTCCGAGAATGTCTTGATTTTACTCTCTAATATCATCTGAACTGGATCATATCATTGAAATCCGTCGGTGTTAGCAGAGTATGTACTAACACCGACGGATTTCAATACTCTGCTCGAATTTCTCATATCCCAGTGGCAAAACGGCTTTCTTCTCTTTGGAGGTCAATCAATCATACTTCTTTTCTTCTACGAGGCGGTTGATTAGGGACCCGAATCAGAAAACAGCGAACCTCTTGGGAATATCATGTCGGCTCAGGCTCATATGTTTCGCAGAAGAATTCTGCTTCCTTCCTCCCGATGTTTCGCAGAAGAATTCCGCTTCCTAATGCTGGAGTAACAAGTACTCGCTATCTTTATCGGAGGACTTGTCGTAAACCAAGGTCCTTAACACTCACGAATATCGCGTATCTCTTAGGCGCTGCTTTTCCGAGCCTTTCGTATCGCTCAAAGGCTCGATCTACTGTTCAACGCTGAGCACCCTACGGCTAATGCTTCCCCCGTTTTGACTTCACCCTGGAAGAACGTGCATCGATTGCGCCGATAATCTTGTCGTTTTACCAAGCAGCATGTCTGCACTACCTCTTTCCTTATTATCTCGAACTGACTGATAAATCTGGGTACCTGGCAGATGCAGTTGCTTCCTCTCCGTTTTGAGGCTTTAGAGCTTCTAGGCGCCGCAACTGTGATCTGGGGGCTCCTCATGTTCATCTGTGCACTTGAGGATTGAATAAACGGAGCAGAACACACTTATATATTGGCCTATCGACTTCCGATGTACAGAATTTAAATCTCTTCATGTTTCCCGGAGGAAACTCGAAAATTATTGATGCTGCTTATGGTGATTGTTGTTGTTTTTTTGGCGTGGCATTGTCCTGAAATCGCCTAGTTCCTACGCTGGGCAAGTGTATGGGCTACTCGGAGCAAGTTTCTCTCGGGAAGAATGAACATATTAAAAGCATGCGAGTGCGAGGCCTGGGACATCAGACGTGAAAGAACAAGTTAAAATATTTCAGTGTTCTTATCTTCCATCTATCCCCTTAAGGCTTCGATTCCTCGAGTTATTGAATACAGCGCAAATCACACTCCTGGATTTGAAATCGCAGTCCTCCGTGTTGTATCGAATACCACCAGAAACCTATCTTGTCAGTCACACCGAACAAAGCTGCCGTTAGCTTTGGCCCTATGAGTATCCATATGGTCTGTATGCAAGGCCCTTATCGGAGCGTTTGCTGTCTAGGCATGATGGAAAAGGCATCATTAGGAGAATCTGCAACACCGACCCTAAGGGGAGAAGCCTTAGTAAAAATGACTTGCTGAATGTACCGGTCGGGCGGGCTGTAAATACACGTTATGTCCGATTTTTGTATTGGTCGATCATCTAATTGTGCACCCGATTGTATTCTATGTGTACCTCGCTCACTGCCATTGCCTTATCGCCTGTGCTGATTGTCTTGATGAAACCAGTGTATACGCCATCGTTGTTCTCGGGCGAGTGAGATTTTGGCTAAATGCGTAGTAATGTCGTACGTTGGGAGTCTTTAGGGGCGTTGAATGCGAGCTGGATGTCGATGCTCGTCGCAAGGGCAGGATGGAATTTATCTGGCGATTCCCCTTTTTGACGCTGGTTGCGGGTGCAGTTTTTTGAGGCTTATCGTTGAGTCTTAACGCCGGATTTGAGGCTCAAGCGCTCGAGCTGATGGTCAGTCTGCATTAATATTCGGGACCGTCATAATTTATTCATAGCTTCTTTTTTTTTAAAAAAAAAAAAGACCCTGAGAGCGCTTTCGAAGATGAAGATGAACACTGCGCCCTGTCGGAAACTGCGAGAAGTGGCCGGGTGCAGTCGCGGAGTAGTTTATAGATAGTAGTACCTACGTAGGGAAAATGAGATTGTCGTCATCAGCACTGCTGGGAGATGTCGATGAGACGAGACTTCATCCTGTCAAAGCGTTCGGTCACAAACTTCCCACATTTTCGGCGCCTCTCCGAATGGCTGTTCGTTTCTCTCGATACGTCAACACGGGTGGTTCGTACATACTACAGTGTGCCTATCGCGAAAACTTACGCTTTTGATGGTCTTGTCTGTTATGGACGTGACATGTTGCCCTTGTTCCTCATCTGCCAATGTCTCGGGGCCCTCACATTATGGGCTCCGGTGTTTGATATTCAGAACAGAGTAGGCTGTTTAAGCTGTACTGTATTCTCCGCGACTCGTCATAGCTCATTCCAATGTTTTGCTCTAGCAGGTCCTGGAAATTCTTAGGAAATCTAGATGGCCCTGGTTGATTTCCCGAGATTTCTTAAATTCTTACGCAGAATCGAGCCAAATTTTAGCACAACTTTTTGTACTCAGGTTGTACTAATGTCCGATCAGGGAGGTGGCAGATACTGAAAAAGGACATTCACACGTCCCGTACCTAAACCTCGGAAGAATCAAGAAAGCGCGCCAAAGGCCGAAGAAACCTACCATCCAGGCTGTCAAACCTTCTATTGATGATCCAATTCAACTTGTAAAAGTCAGATCTCTTGCCCAGTGCCCGATTCCTTTATAAACGTGACGGACTGCAGTTCTGGATTCCGGCTTCTTTTTACTTTAGCTCCCCACTACGGCTTGCAGTCCTCAGCCAATACTAATCTTATGGACTACGACAATTACGATGCGGTCCTGCATTACCTCTGGGCTCGCGTAGGTCCTAGCTGAATCTCTTACCTTTCCAACATTTAACGCTTGGTTTCAGACCCAAGGAGATGCTTGGTTTAAGCCCACGGAAGAAAACGTCGCTGCTGGCGTCTGTCTCCGTGTAGAGCCTGGCCACTTTAGGGTATTTCCCTACGAGAATCGTTACTTGGTCCCGTTCGAAAGTGGCAAGTATTGTTATCAGTGCACTGTTTATTCCCTTCTGACATCTTGAATCTCATCAGCGGTCAGAGCTTTAAACCCTCTTGTGGCAATAAAAGTTCGGAGTGCAGCAGTACACGCAGCTCTTAATACCGTGTTCGTGACTCCATTTTCTACTTAATACGACATAAGGCTTATGTTCTCATTTTCAGGTTGGACACTTCTACGGCGATCTATCTGGATGTCGAAACTCGCATCCAGATTCTGGAGACGATGGCGCAGTTGCCTTCAGCGGACAAGGAACAATGTGGCGCTTTCATTGTACGTGGTTAACTCTTCCACCAAACAATAACTGATCCGGATACAGCGCGATGAACGTGTTCTCATCGTCTGGTCAGACGATTTGGACAACATTCTTGGCTTGTGCAGCGACTTTGAAACCAAGCTCGTCAAGCTCGTATGGCGGTCTCGCATGACTACTGGAGCCCCATCAGTTATCAGTAACGGGAGCACTGTCGCGCCCTCAACTACGACTTCGGATGTCAACCTCAATGAGAAACCTGCCTTGACGCCTGACATCCCTCCGCTTCCCTCCCTGGCCGAAAAGACTCCGACTCAACCGCCAAAAACTAAATCGAAATGGAACTGGTGGAAGTTATCGAAGGAAGCTCCCAAGTCTGATTTGGAGAAGGGATCAACACCTCCAGCTCGACCCACCCTGCTATTCGCTCCTTTCTACAGTGGTTTTGGAGCTGGCTTGGCGATCTGTATGTATTTTTTCTTCTTTCAGAATGAGACGTCTCTAACATGTATCATCCTTGTATAGTTTTCGTTGGTTCTGGTCTGTCGGTTTTGCTGCAGGAGTTTAGGCTGGATGGAGACTGGAGGAGGTTTTTCCTATTTGTCACTGCTCCATTCTTGTTTTGCGTGTCACTGGTGAGTTGAGGCTGTTTTTGGATTATTGTACCAATATTCATCCACCGAAAACAGTTCTTTGCGCTGCAACTATGTTCGAGCGTCACATTCCTGTGAGACACTACCATTTCTCTTTTCCCGACTGTTCTCTAACTCGATATGATATAGTTTCGGGCCGGTTGCTCACTACCACGAGAACTCCCGCTATTATTCGGCAATTCCGCCAGAAGCAAATCCAGACATCGATGGTCATCTTCCTCATGTGACCATCGAGCTCCCGGTTTACAAGGAAAGCCTCGAAGAAACCATGTGAGTTTGACGCCACTGTACGGGACATCCTCGAGCCCGCGACTTCTCTGCCTCAAGGGCTTACGATAGTCTAACCAATCCTACATTTTGTCCTGTTACTTTCTACCAAAAGCCTTTTGCTACGGACCCTCGGACGTCTCGGACGATGCTAATAATTCATCTCCCCCTAGTGCACTATCGGTCTATTCTCTCAAAAAGGCTATGCAAACCTACGCTCGGCAAGGCGGAACCTCCTCCATTTTTGTTCATGATGATGGGCTTCAGCTCATCAGTCCTGAAGAAAGGGAGAAGCGTATCCAATTCTATGCCAACCATAACATCGGCTGGGTTGCACGCCCCCCTCATTCGAATGAACCCGACGGCTTCAAACGGGCGGGTCGCTTCAAAAAGGCATCCAACATGAACTATGGTCTAGCTCTGTCCTTGAAGATGGAAATCCACCTCACCGCATTGGAAGCATTGGAAGCTGCCGGCTCCTTGACCGAAGAAGAAGGTCAATCTCTGGAGGACAGGCGCTGCAGATGGCCATTGAAGAAGTTTACGAGGCAAACGGCAAAAAATGGAAACCTTGGGCATGCAACGGTCGCTCTCTTCGAGTTGGAGATGTCATCTTGATCTGTGATAGTGACACAATCGTACCAGAGGTGATTCAATCTCATCGTGATAGTTTTTAGTATTTGCTAACGGCTTCTCAGGACTGCTTCCGGGATGCTGCTCGAGAACTTCATGAGGTTAGTGATATTTATGCTCAATATTTCTGGACGTGTCTGACATCTTCGCGTCCTTGCTCCGTTCCCTCTCTCCCTTCCTCTCGCTCCACTCTATCCCCTCTCCCCTGCTCCCTGCGCGCGCGCGATTTAGTGTCCAGAAATCGGTATCATTCAGCATGAGTCTGGTTAGTAAACTTCCTTTGAATCTCTCTGTTATTCGCTAACATCTATTGAAAATAGATGTCATGCAAGTGGCCCACCATTTGTAAGGAATTTCCTCGGTAAATATCGCGAGCTTGTTCTAATACAGAGCCACAGCTTTGAAAACGGAATCGCATTTTTCACCCAACGCATTAACAAATGGTAGGATTAATCTTATCCTGCTCGTTGTCTTAAACTCATATGGATCCCTAGTATCTCTATGGGATGCGCCAACGGTGAAGTTGCTCCTTTCGTCGGTCACAACGCTTTCCTTCGGTGGTCTGCTCTTCAAGATGCTGCTTTCATTGACCCTGATGACGGTCTGAAAAAGATTTGGTCCGAGTCGAACGTCTCTGAAGACTTCGACATGGCACTGCGTCTTCAGGTGAGAATCAGACGACTCGTTCATTTCAACAATGGTACTGATGTATATACGCTATCCAGCTCAAGGGGTACTATATCCGATGGGCAACGTATTCGGACGGAGGCTTCAAGGAGGGTGTCTCGCTGACGGTCGACGACGAGTTGAACAGATGGCAAAAGTATGCTTACGGTACGTTCATACTTTGCTTCGTCTTGAAATGCGTCTAATATATTTCTAGGTTGTAATGAGTTGATCTTCAATCCTCTCAAGGATTGGTGGAAAATGGGCCCGATCACCAAGCAGCTCCGAACCTTCCTTTGGTCAGGAGCGCCGGTTCATTACAAGTTCAGCATGTGGGTATAGTTTTTTCTATCGGGACTACCTTTCCTGAGCTGCTTCTGTTTAGGATGTCCTACATGTTCTCTTACTACGGTCTAGCTGGTTCGGTGAGTCGACCTTTTACCCTGTTATGAAGCCTTCATTAACATCATCGTAGGCCATGCTCTCTGTTCTCAACTACTTCATTTTGGGATGGGCAGCCGATGTCGATGGCTTCTACCTCAAGAGTTTTGAGATCTGGTTGGCTTGTACTGTCGTCTTCCCCGGTGCCGGAAATGTAGGATATACCCTGCTCGAGTATCGCCTTGGTCGTAAGAATATCTTCTCTGCCTTCATTGAGAACATCACCTGGATTCCCTTCTTGTAAGTTTCAAGTTCTCCTCTATGATCCGTTCATCTATTCTGACACAAAATGAAGCTTCTTCTTCTTTGGTGGATTAAGTGTCCATCTTTCGGTTGCGCTTTTGGCGCATTTGTTCTCCTACGACATCAAATGGGAAGCAACCAAGAAGGTTCGTACTGACTCGACTGCCGCGCTCTTCCGTGTCCTAACAGTCCCCACAGGAAGTCGAACGATCCAATTTCTTCATCGAATGTCCCCGTATCTGGAAACGATACAGGGGTATCATGTTCATTGGAGCTCTGTCCATTGCCACTATGATTGTCTTATCGCTCGACTTCGTACCACCAGCTTGGCGTATTCCTGGATCATCATGGGCCATTATCTTACCTTTGTCAATCGTTACCGCCGGCCACATGTTGTTCCCGGTAAGTCATTTCAAGCCTCATTTACCCCGAGATTTTTACTCACTTTTTTTTTGCAGATCGTGCTAAATCCCTGGTTGATGATCTTCTCTTACTGAACAACTCGCTGCATATTTAAGACATTACTCTCCTTCGTTACGGCTACATTCGTTATCTTGCACTTCGTATATTTTATTCACGATATTTCTTGGGATTTTGGGTAATTTTAATGATGGAAAAACTCGTACCTCTACGGACTACTGGGGGGGCTACATAGACTTTCGATCACTTGGACTGATTTGATACATATAGACTTCTTACAGTAGTAGTACATCGTAGACCGTTCATAGCTTCATTGTACAATTTTGTGCATCAACGCTGAACAATCGTATTAATGTATATATTGGAATACATAGACATGATTGCCATGTTGACAATGGATACTGTTGAGGCCTTTATGAAAGCGTTCTCACGAGGCAAAGCGCAATATCTCGGCTTTTCTAGTATCTTACAGTTGATTACAAAATTGGAGAGTGGTTTCGATTTCGCAGTGCTCAGCATTTTTGCTTACATCTATGATGTCTGCGCTGCCTAGCAAGGCTTCAAGTGAAGTTTTTCCGTTGAATCCTTGTTTGCCCGGAAACACCATTATTATCGAGAACCGCTCTCCAGTTTCGCAATCAGCTGTACTACAATAGAGCGTATTAGCCGCATGTCTCAAAAATTTTCGTTCCTCAAAAGGAAAACTTTTTGATAAAAAATCAACCACTGGATGAGAGCGTGGAGCCTCTTCCCGACAAACAAACGTAAGGCTTAGTGTCTTAACCAAAAAACAATTTGAGACATGACGGCTAATACGCTCTAATAGCTCGAAAATTTACAGTATAGGATATATTCTCTGGGCGAGGCATGCATCCGTAAAGTTTATTCACCTCGGCGATCGCCCTAGAGTAACGAGAATGCATAATCCACAAAAATACATACCTAGGCAATAAAAGTCAACGCCATATCATCGATCTCCATCCCCGCACCACTCCCACTCATCATATCCCTATTCTTATGTCTAGCAAGCTTCCTCTCCCTCTTCCTCTCCTTCTTCAACACTCGTCTATTCAACGGATTACTCTGCTCCATCCCTTGCAACGCAACCGCTTCCAGAGGCGCATCCCGATTCGATTTGCGCTGACGTTTAGGTTGACGTTGATATCTGTGATTCTCATTCTCATTCTCGACGTAGGCTTGGGAGGGATCTGTGGCGATAATCGGGGCTGGTTGAACCGAGGGAGATCGCGCGCGTTTCCCAAGAGAGGTTCGTCTTGATGCTAGATCTTCAGGAGATATCGTCCTGAATGAGGGGTGGGAAGTAGAGCGTAAGCGACGAAGGAGATAAACGAAGTATATCTGTATCTGCTATCGATATCGAAACTTACTCTTCGGCATCTTCCTGCATACCAACATCGTTATCGAATTCTTCGTTCGCATCCCAGAACATCTCATCCCCATCCGCACCCGCACCTGTATCAGCTCCGTTCATATCAACATCCCCACCCCCGGAACCGAAAGCTCCAGCATCAGCTGCCCCGAATAATCCCTCCAACTCGAACGGCTTCGAGAATGTGGATAGGATCTGTGCTTGACCGACGTTTTCTGCGCCGGGAGCGATTATTTGTTCTGAGGAAGGGCCGGGAGCAGCAGGGATGGTCGATGGGATGGAAGAAGGGTGGATTGTTGGAGGGACGGAGAAGTAGGGGATCTTTTGATGATTCCAGTCGGCGAGGACCTGACGGGCGGCCGATAGGATGTCGGGGGATCCACCCTAGTAAATAGATAAGAGATGAAAAGTCAGGGAGGTTATGAATGGCAAATTACCTTTAACAATCGCCCGCTGCTAAGAGCCAACATCGTCAAGAATTGCATAGTTAACAATTCCGGAGCCGCGGTGAAGTCGGGAAGAGAATAGATTTTTTGTATCGTTTCCTTCTCGGTACGAAGTAGGATTTCCTCCACTTTTCAATCGTCAACAGGAAAATCAACATTGAACGAGAAAGGGCTCGTACCGACAGCAATGGGATCATCGACATCTTCGACTTTGACTACGTTACGAAGAAGGACGCTTCCTTTCTTTTGACCCTTGAAATCTTCGTCGTCTTCGTCGAAAACGACACCGGGTGAATCAACTATACGCATTCCACGTTCTAGTTGTACCGACTGAAGCTCTTTGGTATGACCCGGTTGGGCAGCTACAGGGCATACCTGCAGGTAGAGAAATCAATGAAAAGATCATCGTATATCAAGCATGAGCGAACCTTGTTCCTCTTCAAGCTATTGATGAGACTACTTTTTCCGACATTGGGATAGCCAACCACTCCGACGGTGACACTTCCGGCTTGGCTTGTAGGCTTTGAGGAGCTTGAGAAGCGACGGTGCTGTTGATGATGAGATGTTTGTTCGTTGGTGTTGCGCGGCAGAGGGTGATAAAAATGGTAGAGTGGGCGTATTATGTCGGAGATGCTTTAACCACGCTTGCGCATTAACACGAGGAATAAGATCTAGAGTAACAAATAAGTATGATGACTAGTTCAAAACAATCTTTCACACTCACCGACCTTATTCAGGACGAAGACCAATTTTTTCCCTTCGCTTTCCCGTCTCCTCACTTCCTCCTCCACCAGCCGGCTACGACAACCTTCAGGATCTCTGGCAATCACAATATCGGCCTCATCGATGACTTTGTGCAGCGTTCGTAGATAGTGTTTCCTGATTCGTTCTTTGGTTTTGCCTGTTACGCCACTGGATAATGAAGGATCTTGGCTTTCGGTTTGCGAGAATGCAAAGCGCTATCGGCATCGGAAGCAAGTCTAGCTAGTGATGACAAGGTTGGCTCAGACACCATTATAGAGTCAGGATCTGATTTGTGGGTTGGAAGAGCCTGTAGTAATTGGCTGTTAGTAGCGCCTCATGGCCAAGCGCACGCGGGACCTACAGGGCGAGCTCGTTGCTTGACTTCATTTCTTTGCTTCAAGCTAGGAAGTTTCGGTATTCCAGGATCTTTTTTTTAGTTCTACACACACACAAAGTCATTCATCAGGATGAAATCGCGATAGAAATTTCATGGCGTACTTGATTTTAGTGGCACGGTAGGCTTTCTAGACTCTGGAAAGTGAGATTAGCGTATGAATTAAGGAGAGCAACTACATTGTACTTACTGGTTCTCCCCATGTTCATAGTAAAAAGAAAATCGCGCGGAAGCGAAACAAAGCAAAAGGTGAAAATGATCAATTGGCGCCTTCAAATTTTGCCGGCCGTCGTCAGCCATCCCCGCTACGAGGAGTATGATCAATGATCTGATTGGCTGTTGGTCACTTAGGTCACTTATCCGCGTGATCTCAATATTGCTCATTAAAATCCTCAACGCAAGTTAGGGTGCCGTGAATAATTCATGACCATGTTATTAACATGGTTATTAACATCGAGTCCTTCGAGGGGTGTTTTTAACATAGTTAATAACCACTAATTAACATCCGGGTGAAAATGTGAATTAGCAACTGAAAAACTGAATTTTTAACATGTTATTAACATCTTAACGTGAATAATTCAGATGCAGTCCCAATTGACGTCCTCTTCATCTTCTGTGCTGGTAGTAACTGTCCTAGAAGTCCTTCCACCGTAACTCCTGCAAATATTGGAGATGTGCCTGACATGTCCTTAGGCAAAACTGTCGTCTAGTAGATCAATGCCATTATCCCAGACTAGGTCAGGTATATGCGGACCATCATCTTGAGGCTTCTCTGTAGCTTCGGCCACATCCAGTAAGTCAATTGGCATGACTTGATCATCATCACCCTCCTCATTCTTCAATTCTTGCCATTATCAGGCTTGTTACTTTTATTGCCAGATTGCAATCAGTGGCCCGCCAAGTCAGAAACATCGGTGTCGACTTTTTGACCATTTCGAAGGACGGAGTTGTGATACATAAGCCGCGAGCCTGTACACTCATCTGCCATCGAATTTTTCAAGAATTTGTTAGTGCCAAAAACGCACGTACTGCAAGAAACTAGAAAAAAAAATAGTTTGTGATGATTGATCCAACAACTTGAAATGGAAATTACCGCAAGCGTTTGAGCCTTGGGATGCAATGCTAACTCCGACCACCACTCATACTCGGACTTCCATGCTACCGCTCTGAGTGGATTCTATAGTGCACAATTGGCAGAGGTTGAAGTGGCGGCCATATACTGTATATACAAGCTACAGGACAATCTACAAGTTGAATTATGAAGCGGCAGCCCTACAAGCAACAGGAATTATGAAGGGGTGGCCCTACAAGCTACAGGAATTATTAACATAAATTAACATGGGTCCTGGCACTCGATGTGATTAACATGTTATTAACATGTTAATAACTATGTTAATTAACATATGTTAATAAAAATTCGATTATTCACGGCACCCTAACGCAAGTACGGCTGGCTTTGGGAGACTGGGCCGTCGTATGCTCTTTTAACAGTCACATTTATTTTAAGTCGCAGTCCTTGCAAGCTGCTTGCAAAACCTCCGCCACAATATCACGTCTTTCCGCCTGTTGAACGATTATCTTGAGGGCGGTACACCTCCAACAATTTGCAACATTATTAATATCTAGCGCGGCGTAAAAATTAAGCGCCCGACCGTGGGTCGTAATCTCGCCGTCAGACTTCAGGCCAGAAAAACAAAGTTTGACCTCTGATTGACCAATCCCACTTCAAGTACGATTTTCCAAATACAAATGGCGATTTACAACTCTTTGACTGTGATCGAAGAGATCATCGGAAGTACCTTTGCTTTGAGTCGATTCAGGCAGCTAGCTCGAATAATCATGCATATCATTGAGAGGTGTCGCAGTGAGTATTCGATCCACAAATAGCAGAGTATAGGAAGTTGGACATGTACAGTAGACGTTTCTTGAGGGTATCCCCAGATTTCGTTCGGGATATTGCATGACCCAAACCCTGTGTTTAGTCAATTGGCTTGCTACTTATACGTGAGGGGAGCTATCTTTGAATATTTTAAACTTAACTTTCAGCCTTAACGCCTCTAAGCTATGATTACTGCCAAAACACTCATGATCATGGTCCCGATACACAATACTTACACTTATGTCATTTTTACGTGGTTACAGCTAGCGCCCAGTCTTGTAGTGGCCGAACAATGATGAAGCTATTTATGAATTTAGCGCCCACTTTGGTATATAAAGCGGCACAATTGTCGCTCTCTCTAGAGTGTCTCCCATCATTGCATCAACGTTGGTAAGAATTTAGCGCAAAAGATGTAAGTCAATTGGGTTAATTCTTGTGTAAACTTTAAAGTGCATTCGCTGATAAGTGGTAACAGGGAGCCTGGTAGTAGGTGAGATTAGGTCACAAAGCCATCCTTTGTTAATCAAAATTCAATTCAATCTATTTGAAGCATGTTTGGAAATGCTTCTCATTTTGAAATCCATGGTAGCCAGTTCATTGTCATGTGTGAGTTCATTATTGAATTTGGGCTTTACATGAATTCTTATTGCAATTTAGCGATTGATGAAGAGCAGAAGATTCAAAATTGGTTGAATGCTCCAAATTGCTTTTTCAATTACACTTCTGCTGTTAACAAAAAAACAGCAGGAACAGGTACTTGGATCATGAACCATCCAAAATATATTAGATGGAAATGTAGTCCTAGCTTACTCTGGATTCAAGGGAAAGGTAGGTGTAGGAGCATTTCAAAGTGAGAAGTATGACCAATATTATTCCCAGCTGGATCAGGAAAAACTGTATTGTCGTATGTGTGAAAATACTGAAAAAGGAATGATTGGTCTTGATTTTTCTTCTAGAACAACAATTATTGAAGATCTTTCCAGCACTGTTTCAAATGTGGTGTTGTGTCACTACTTTGATTTTCGTGACAATTCAGGTATGCACTCATCTTATCAAGGATTTTTGTTGTCTCTGTTGCAACAGATGGGTTTTTATAAAAAATCCATTCACTCTTCATTGCAAAGGCTATATCAGAAATACAAGTGTGGTCTCTCAGCTGCTCCACCTACAAATTCTGATATAGAAGATACTTTGAATGCCATTATCCAAGAGAGGCCTCCAGAATATATTATCATTGATGCATTAGATGAATGCACCAAAGCAGGACAGATTCAAGTGTTAAAATGGCTGACAAGCCATTCTGCACAATTCTATATTGCTATAACATGCCGATATCTACCAGATGGCAATGCAGCTGGGGTTAAAGGAATCACACTGGATGATATTGAGTCTGGGATTTATCAAGACATTTCCACTTTTGTGGAAACAGAGCTGCAAAACTTTAGCTTCAATGAAATCCTGCATAGTGAAGTTGCAAAGACATTGCTGGAAAAGTCCCAGGGACAGTAAGTGACATTTGTGGTGCAATTTGAATCCTCTGACAAAGAAGATTGTTTCAGATTCCGTTGGGTTGAATGTCAACTTAGATCTTTGGAAGAATGCACAACTGCCAAAGTAGTTCACAAAGCATTAACCAATCTACCGCCTGACTTGGAAACAACATATATGCAGGCTATTGCAAAGTCTCAAAGAGGTTTGCATGGTGAAGATGCATATCATCTTCTCCTGTGGCTCACATATGCCTTTGAACCTTTGGACCTTAAGCAGGTTGAAGAAATCCTGGCTATAGACTGGGAAACTCAACATGTTAAAAGAAACATTCAGATGAACCTCAATATTTATAGAATTATTGATTCTAATCTGGTGACTGTTTCTTCAAACAATGTTGTTCAACTTGCACATAACTCAGTGAAGGAGTTCCTAATCAATAGTTCTAATTTGGATCAAACAATGGGTTTGCTTAAGATAAATGGTCAATTGGCTCACTGTAGTATTGCGCAAGCATGCATTATATATATGCTTGATCTGATATTTCCAACCATTGAAACAAGTGATATTTGGGATTTGTTCCCACTGGCATCCTATGCTGCCAAGTATTGGATATCTCACACGAATGCAGTTTGGGAACAAAATTCAGATCACTCTTTGTATTTATTGACTCATGTTCTTCTGAAAGAAGACACTTGTCAATTTAAAAACTGGGCACAAATGTATGAATACTATCAGATCTGGGAGGGTTGGAGATATAATGACAATTCACGGTTGAATGATATGTACATGAAGATGCGGGAAGGAATCCCAATTGGTAAACCAATCCACTATGCTGCACTTATCAACCACCAAGCAATAGTTGAAAATCTTCTGGGAAATGCTACAAATGTCAATGCACAGGGTGGATACTATGGAAATGCACTACAAGCAGCAGCAGCCAGCAATCATGCAGATATTGCGAGGCTCCTTCTGGACAATGGAGCTGATGCAAATACTCAAGGTGGAAAATATGGAACTGCCCTCCAAGCAGGAGTCTCCAATAACCATGTTACTATTGTCAAACTTCTCCTTGAAAAAGTTCATTGTTGGACAAGGAGCCATGGATATGCTTTCTATCATGCAGTATCCAATAACTATCCGGACATTGTCAAGCTTCTCTTGGAGAATGGCAGTATTGATATGGATGCAAAAATAAATGCTTTAGAGGCTGGTGCATCCAAAGGACATGGGCATCTGGTAAAGCTGCTCCTGGACAATGGAACTGATGTTAATGCAGGTGGAATCAATAGAAATGCTCTCAGAGCAGCCATCTCTAATGGACATGGAGGTATTGTGAAGCTTCTTATAGACAATGGTGCTAATATTAAGGCATATCTGATAAGATATGGAGATGCTCTGCAAAAAGCCTTATCTAACAACCATGAGGCCATTTTCAAGCTTCTTCTAGATAATGGAGCTGATGCCAGTGCTCTCTATGGTGATCCTATGCAAGAGGCGGCATCAAATGGGTGTGAAGGCATTGTAAAGTGTCTTTTACACCATGAAATGCATGTTAAGACTGTACACTATAGTCTGGTAAATGCTCTCCATTGGGCAACATCCAATGGTCATGAGGGAGTGGTCAAATTCCTGTTGGAAAACAGGGCTGATGTCAAGGTGCAGGGGGAAAATTATGAACATGCTCTCCAAGCAGCAGTACTAAATGGCCATGAAACTATTGTGAAACTACTTCTAAACAATGGAGCAGATGTGAATGCAAAATTTAGTCACCATGGACATGCTCTTCAGGCAGCAGCACTAAGTGGACAGGAAGGGATTGTTAACCTCCTTTTAGACTATGGAGCTGATGTCAATGCAAAGGGTGGAGAATATGGCCATGCTTTGCAAGCAGCAGCACTAAATGGGTGGGAGCCTGTTATCAATCTCCTCCTGAAAAATGGAGTAGATGTCAATGCACAATGTGGTATCTATGGACATGCTCTGCAGGCAGCAGCACTAAAAGGACATGATAATGTTGTTAAGCTTCTTCTGGAAAATGGAGCTGATGTCAATGCCAAGGGTGGGGAGTACGGACATGCTCTGCAAGCAGCAGCACTGAATGGATATGGAACCGTTGTCAAATTCCTGCTGGAAAAAGGTGCAGATGTCAATGCCAAGGGTGGAAAATATGGATATGCTCTGCAAGCAGCAGCACTGAATGGACTTGAGCTTGTTGTCAAGCTCCTTCTGGAGAATGAAGCTGATGTCAATGCCAAGGGTGGAAAATATGGATATGCCCTGCAAGCAGCAGCAATGAATGGACATGAACCTGTTGTTGAGCTCCTTCTGAAGAATGAAGCTGATGTTAATGCCGAGGGTGGGCAGTATGGACATGCTCTGCAAGCTGCAGCACTGAATGGACATGAACCTGTTGTCAAGCTCCTTGTGGAAAATAGTGCAGATGTCAATGCCAAGGTCTGGCAATATGAAGATGCTCTGCAAGCAGCAGCACTGAATGGACATGAACCTGTTGTTAAGCTTCTTCTGGAAAATGGAGCTGATGTCAATGCCACTAAGGGCTGGCAATATGGACTTGCTCTGCAAGCAGCAGCAGCTGAATGGACATGAACCTGTTGTCAAGCTCCTTCTCAAAAATGGTGC
>ML769714.1:62868-74082 GCA_009733575.1 Gymnopus androsaceus JB14 | reverse complement strand
TCCTGATGATCATAGTAATCAGTGCGCGTTACCGGATCGTGGGTTGCGTCGGCGGCGTCGAATAAGTGCGGGACTCGGGTTTAGACACTGTGGCCTTTCCGAAGTACAACTAGCGATGACGAGTGTAGTAATGTGCTCCGGTGTATTTGTAACTACAAGTTATTTTTCTTAATGATTCGTTCTACCATGGCACAAAAACCGATTTTGTGTTATTTATTTCCCACAATACTTCAGTCAGACTGAAGCATAATTATTAGTGGTGTAATTCTTTCCTAAAGCCTAGGATTACTCATGATTAAAAACACTGCTTGAGATGAGTCACTGAGAAGCTTCAAAAGTACTACTTAGTACAGGAAACTTGTGCCACTACTTGATTGCCGAACCTTTAGGTTTGGTATCTTACATGGATCCTGCTCCTACCCCATTCCCACGGCACCATATATAGTAGTGCCTTTCCAAATACATCTTTTTCCATCGTTTCCGGACTGAGTCAGCATCAACACGCTAAGTTATGTGGCATTTTCACCCCATCTTTTGTAAAGGAAGCAGGTGATTTAGGTGGTAAAGTTCCTTACATTCTAGGTATATTTGGTAGAAAACATTGCTACTGAGCTCGGATTGTCAAAAAGTACCTCGGGTACTTTAGTTTCAGTAACCTATCAGGATCCTGATGGTAGACAATACACTGTATCAGCTGCCATTGATTTTCCTAGTTATACAGGTACTCTGTCAGATCCACAGCACCCTCACCATGTTATTCTACAGCCAATCAACAAACAATTAAATTTAAGCTTCTAAACTCCAAAGGAGTCTATAGCGCAAATAAAATGCAGTTACCCATTTGGATTCACTTCCCATAATTTGCAAGGATGTTCACTTGAAATGGTTTGTATAGATCTAGCTAGCAGTCACTCAATTCAGAGTGCATATGTGATGTTATTGCATGTTCATTCTTTGAACATCAGCAAAACCTGGGTGGTCCCATAGCAAGGTCCCCATCTGTCCAGAACTGGACAGTTCTATGACTGCTATGGATTGTATTGGAGCTTCTGTACAGTGCTGTAGAGCAACTCATAGCAACTCATAGCAATCCATAGCAATCCATAGTTCACCCAGGTTTTGCTGATGAAAGGCTTGTATTTTGCAACCATTTAACTTGAACCAAATCAAAAATCATATTTCAGAAGAGCTCCAAGATGAATTGAAGAGGACTGAGAACCTAAGCAAGGCTACTATGGAGTACGCAAGAGAACACACAGATTGGTACTACAAATATTGAGTTACTCAAGTCTTGGATAGAAGAGACTTGAGAGTTGAGTTGTGAAGAGGCCAAGCAATTACTCTCAAGTTTCTTATCTTTGAAGGTTCGGCCCTTGCCGCTTGCGGCCCCCCAATCATTGTATTTCAGTGCGTGTGTCGGCCGACAGATTGACACTGACAGCAGTGATTGAATAGTTTGTACTGACCATATGATGTAGCACTGCTGTGTGGGAGGGCAACGGACTTTGCCGTTCACCGGCACTGCCTGGTTATATAAGGGACATGGGTTCTGAACCACTACTACGTTCCCGCTTTTGAAGTGTCCTATTAAGAATGACAGAAAACTTCTCCGGGTACGTTATTTCTTTTACTTGAGGAAGAGCTTGGGGTTGATCAATACCACTTGTGACTACTTATAAGTTCTTCGTAGGTGGCCCCTACCGGCAGTACTACAACAACTAATATTATTATTCCACTGGCAGAACTCAGATGTTTGCCCATGCATCCCACTTCAATGCTCAGGGAGGAATTTTTAATGCTGCACAGAATGTGAACATCACATATGCAGACAGACCTCAAGTAAATGTGCCTCCAGGTATTCTTAAATCTACTGTATTCAAACATTGACACTGAATCAAACCTTAGAAGGATATGTTGAAGGAATGACTCACTGTCCTACCTCAACAATATTATTTACAGGAAGAGAAGCTATTTTGAATGTTCTTGAAGATTATTTCATCAAGGATCTGATGTCCAAAGACATGAGAAGAAGGAAACTATTCCTTTTGCATGGGTTGGGTGGTGCAGGGAAAACTCAATGTGCACTAGAATTTGCAAGAAAGTTCAAAAAAAGGTATATGTTTCAAGGAATTATGCTTTGATTCACTACTAAATTATCTGGTAGTTTCACTGACATTCATTTTATCACTGCTGAATCTGAAAGCTTGATCAAGGCAAGCTATTATGACATTGCAATGTGCAATGGTTCAATATCAGTGCAAGGATGGGAATCTGGATTTAGATGGCTTAAAACACATGAAGCTAATTGGCTGATTATTATGGACAATGTTGATGATCCACAACTGGAATTGGGCAAATTCCTGCCCTCCTGTGATCATGGGAATGTGATCATCACATCAAGAAATCCAGATCTTGTGCAGATTGCAGGGAAATCTGCGGAAATAAAGGACATGGAACCTAATGATGGTACACAGCTGCTTTTGAAGCATGCCTTTAAGAGCAAGGTCAAAGGCAAAGATGAGAAATTAGCTGCACTCATTGCCAAGGAGCTCCATTATTTTGCTTTAGCATTGGTTCAGGCTGGTGCATACATAAATCAGCATAAAAGTCTCAGCAGCTACCTAGACCTACTGAAATCTCAACAAGCTGAATTGCTGAGCAGAGATATTTCACAGAGTTTGGACAACTATACAATGTCAATATATTCAACATGGAATTTGAGCTGGAATAAACTTGAAGAGTCAAGCAAAGTTCTGCTAAACATCTGTGCATATCTACATTATGAAAGAATTCCCTATGTCTTGTTCCAAAGAGCAATTGAGAACATTGAATACTTGGAACCAGGTGAATCAATAAATAGTGCCAAGAGTTTTCTGGTTATGGTTGGAACAGAGTCTATGAAATGGGATATCATGAAAATGAATGAGATTGTACACAAAATTAGTACTTACTCATTATTGAATGTCATCCAGGACGGGATATTTTCATTTCATCCCTTGGTGCATAGGTGGATGATGGAAAGAATGGATAGGGCTGTCAAGAGAGGTATTTGCTTAGGAGCTCAAGGTATTGTGGCAGCATCAATGACAGGGACTAAATGGGGAGACATTGGCTTTGTAAGATTACTGACACCACACTGTGTTGCTCTTGAGAAGCATAATATCAATGAACTAATTATCAGAAGGAGCTTTGGCACTTTGTGGCTCATGGGGCACTATGGAACAAGGGCTCTGACATACTGGAAGCCCTTACTTGAGGAAACAAAGATGTTGCTTGGAAATGAGCATTCTGAAACACTGGTGTGCATGAACCACTTGGCATTGACATACCATTATCTAGGAAGGTACAATGAAGCTTTGGATCTTCAGAAGCCCTCCTCAAAGCTCAAAACAGGTCTGGAGAAGAGCATTCACATACATTAACTTGCACAAGTGACTTGGCATTGACATACAGGTATCTAGGAAGGTACAATGAAGCTTTGGATCTTCAGAAGCCCCTTCCTTCGAAAGCTTCAAAAGCAAGTCCATGGGAGAAGAGCATCCAGATACATTGACTTGCACAAGTGACTTGGCATTGACATACAGGTGATCTAGGAAGGTACAATGAAGCTTTGGATCTTCAGAAGCCCCTCTTGAAGCTTCAAAGCAAGTCATGGGAGAAGAGCATCCAGATACATTGACTTGCACAAGTGACTTGGCAGTGACATACAGTGACCTAGGAAGGTACAATGAAGCTTTGGATCTTCAGAAGCTCCTCCTTGAAGCTTCAAAACAAGTCATGGGAGAGGAGCATCCAGATACATTGACTTCCACAAATAACTTGGCATCGACACACAGGTATCTAGGAAGGTACAATGAAGCTTTGAATCTTCAGAAGCCCCTCCTTGAAGCTTCAAAACAAGTCCTGGGAGAAGAGCATCCATATACATTGACTCACACAAGTAACTTGGCATTGACATACAGGGATCTAGGAAGGTACAGTGAAGCTTTGGATCTTCAGAGACCCCTCCTTGAAGCTTCAAAGCAAGTCATGGGAGAAGAGCATCCATATACATTGACTCATACAAGTAACTTGGCATTGACATATAGGTATCTAGGAAGGTACAATGAAGCTTTGGATCTTCAGAAGCCCCTCCTTGAAGCTTCAAAGCAAGTCATGGGAGAAGAGCATCCAGATACATTGACTGGCACAAGTAACTTGGCATTGTCATACAGGTATCTAGGAAGGTACAATGAAGCTTTGGATCTTCAGAAGCCCCTACTTGAAGCTTCAAAGCAAGTCATGGGAGAGGAGCATCCAGATACATTGACTTGTACAAGTGACTTGGCAGTGACATACAGCTATCTAGGAAGGTACAATGAAGCTTTGGATCTTCAGAAGCCCCTCCTTGAAACTTTAAAGCAAGTCATGGGAGAAGACCATCCAAATATATTGTCTGTTACAAATAGATTGGCAATGACTTACCTTAATCTAGGAAGTTACAATGAAGCTTTGGATCTTCAGAAGTGTTAGGACCGTGCTACCGGAGGGGAGCCGGGCCTGAAAGAAGTCAAGCCGGGTTGGACCAAAGTATAAACCGAAGCAACCGAAGTAGTTGCCGACCGGAGACACGAGAAGGAATCGGACCGCGGACCGTCTATTAGGACGGGCCCTCGCTACGCCGAATGGTCCTGAAGGGAATGGAAGCGACGACACCGAAGGTCGTCGATAAGAATGTCCGAGATGGACTTGACGACGCCGAAGGTCGTCGGTGAGTAAAGGATCAAGGCCGGAAGGCGTTGAGTTGAGTATAGGGTTAATCCAAGTCGATATTTAAACTAAAGACTACTATACAAGATGAGTCGGCTTATATACGGTAGTCCTTATTGTTAAAATAAAGATAATAGCTTCCCGTACGATATAGGTCGGCCGGGAAGGAGAATAATAAGTAATTGTCTTTCGGTTAGAGTAATTGTTAAACGTGAGAATGAATGGGGAACAATAAGAAACGGACCGAAAGGGACCGAGGTGACCGGCCCGAGCGGCTCGGTCACTTAGAAGAAAATATCCGATATAAGTACAGAGGGATCTCGGTCGTCTCGGTAAGTGTACCGGCCGTAGCTGGCATGGTCGTAACAGTATCCCCCTCTTAGCCGGAGCCCTCGACGGCTAAGATGATGTCCGAAATCTGACTTTGAAAAAGATCAGAGTTCTGTTGATGGAATAGTGATCGGAATGAATCTTGTTAAGATCTGCCTCATGGCTTTGATCGCCGTGATGGCTATAAAATCAGAACCGTTTCGTTGGACTTGCAAAAATTTCCTTTCTTCCCTACCACCATGTCTGACTTCAATCCCTCTGCTCCCATCCCCGACGACGACATCGATATTGCAGCGATGGAGAAAGCTCTTGCCGCTGCCAAGGAGAAGAAGGAGAAGATTCGGCTCGCGAGAGAAGAAGCGGCCCGAATTGCTCGCGAGGAAGCCGATCGGCTCGCCCGTGAGGAGGCCGAGAGAAAAGCAGAAGAGGAGCGTCTCGCAAAGGAAGAGGCCGAGAGGAAAGCCGAAGAAGAACGTTTGGCCAAGGAGGAAGCCGAACGCAAGGCTCGTGAAGATGAGGCTAAGGCTCGGGCCGAGGAAGAGGAGCGCACAAGGCGTCGTGAGTCGGCCGAGAAGACTGCCGATCAGGCGATCGCTGAGATGCGTGCAGCGGAAGAAAGAAAGTTGTGGAGCAGCAGAAGAAGGAAAAGGATGCGGCTGCCGCGAGGGTGGCCGAAAGTAGTCGGTCAGGTGCGCGGGGTGGTAAAAAGAAAGTAAGTTTTTTCCCGTCGGTTATCTTTTCCGAGCCGAGCTAACTTATTTTCTGAAGTCCTCGAAAACGGTGGACGGATCCGACTCGGGGATCGAGGTTGTAGAAGGTCCGGCACCCAAGCCTAAGTCGGGGACGGCCGATCTAGGGAAGAGGAAACGGGTATCTACCAAGGAGGTCGGTGTCGGAGAGGCGTTCCCGACGAAGTGTGGAGAATGCGAAAAGCGGGGCCGAGGCTCCTGCACCCGGTGGTCCCTCAAGGGTACCACGTGCGAAGGTTGTCACAAGGCGAAGGTAAGGTGTTCGCATACCGACCGGTTGAAGGGAGGTCCGAGGAAGAGAATGAAGAAGGACGGAGGTGAAGGGTCGGTCGCGGGTTCGTCGACTGAGTTCGAGGACGCCGTTCTCGATCGGTTGGACCGGATCGAAGCTCGGTTCGATCGGTTGGTTCGACTTTTGTCGAAGGGAAAAGGGAAGGCGAAGGAGGAGACCGAAGATGAGGAGGATGAAGAAGAGGATGATGATGAAGATGTGGAGTGAGCGATCGGCCGACCGGTTCGGTGGCCGTAAAATAAAATTTTGGACTTGTATGTAATTGAAAAATGTTTCTTCTGAGTTTAAATACGGCCGAATAGGCCGAGTAAGAAAAATTTAAGCAGTATAAAAAATTAAAAGTCCTAAGTAGAAGGATTGCGGCCGGGCACAACCGGGCGGTAGGAGACGATCGCTCAATTTACTATCATGGCAATTGTCCCCGAGACCGCCGGAGGTCTCGGTCTGGAAACGAAAAGAAAAAAAGAAAAAACGGAGGAAGGGAAGCGTACTAAGAATCGGCAGGACCGGGTTTGTTCGGATACCGAGTATGATAAGCCGGAAGTAATTCATCTGCTGACAGCTCGTCGGCTGCTATCCATGAAAACTCTTCGTCTGTTCCTTCGTAACCTCGCCACCGGATGTAGTACCGAAGCGGGCATCGATTTGTATCAGTCGGTCATATTTCGAGTCCAGTATCTCGGCGACTTCGAATTCGGTTTCACCATCAACCTCTACCGGCGGCGGCAGTGGTTGAACTCGGTTTGGAATGGAGTTGGGAATACTTGGTTCAAGTTGCGAGACGTGGAAGACCGGATGGATTCGGGATAGATATTGAGGAAGCTGGAGTTTATAGGATAGGGAGCCGGGTCAGCCGATGACCTTGAATGGGCCTAGATATTTCTCGGAAAACTTCTTTGTTGGCCGGGTAGATTTGATGTGCTTCGCGAGAACGAAGACATCGGAACCGATCGGAAACTCGGGGTGTGGAATGCGAGACTTATCGGCTTGTTCTTTATAATGATCCTGTGCGTTTTTGATTTCGGTACGGAGGTAGGAATGGAGCTCGTCAAGATTTACGGCGAAGTCACGGGCTCAGTCGGAACGGATATCAATTTCGGGTTGAACAGTGATGTTCAGATGATAACCCTTATTGGCGAAGAATGGAGAAATACCGGTCGAGGCGTTCGGCGCATTATTGTAGGCAAATTCGGCAAGTGGAAGGATCTCATCCCAGTTGTCCTGTTGATAGGAAGTGTAGATTCGAATATATTGCTCTAGCGTCTGATTGACTCGTTCGGTTTGACCGTCGCCTTCGGGGTGATAACCGGAAGTAAAATGTAACTCCATAGAGAGAGCTTGGCCGAGAGCGCGGAAAAAGGCCGAGACGAATTCGGAACCTCGATCGGAGGTTACGTGGCTCGGAACTCCGTGTTTAGAAAAGACATGTAGGACAAAAAGAACAGCAAGCTGCTCGGAGGTGATCGATGTATGACAAGGGATGAAGATACCTTGTTTTGAGGATCGGTCCACAATGACCAGTATCGAATTATAACCGTTGGAGTTCGGTAACTCTTCGATGAAGTCCATGGAAATAGAATCCCATGGCCGAAGCGGAACCGGAAGTGGTTTGAGCAGACCATATGGTCGGTGCCGGCGAGACTTATTACGACCGCAGGTTGTGCAGGAACTTACGTAGTCGCGGACAAAGTCTCGGACCTTCGGCCAGGTGTACTCTCGTCGAATGGACTCAAGTGTTCGGTTCTGACCGAAATGACCGGAGAGCGGGTGGTCATGGAAATATCGGAGGACTTGAAGTCGAAGGTCTCCGCCATTAGGTACGTAAATTCGGCTATCCAGTCGGAGTAGACCATCAGAGCCGAGAGACCAGCGAGGTTTCGACGGATCAGCGGCGGCTTCTAAGCCGGCGGCTGCTTCCGCATCCAAAGGAAGAGAGAGTCGGATGGCATTATGAAGTGCCTCAATATCCATGACAATTGATGCTCGGAGTATCGGACCTTCGAGAAAGGTTGCTCGAAGTGATGTGGTTAGTTGTTTGTTTGTGAAGATTGGTCGGAAATTCTGTGGATTGACTTGCGCGTAGCCGATATCCCCCTCTTTCGGGTAGACGTCCCATCGTCTAGTCATAGCGTCGGGTTTTTCACTGAGCTTACCGGGACGGAACCGGATCACCATATTGAAGGTGTGGAGGTATTCGGACCATCGAACCTGTCGTCGGGTCAATATTTTCGTAGTTGAGAAATACTCAAGATTCTTGTGGTCGGTCACCACATCGATCGGTTCACCGGAGCCTTCGAGGTAATGCCGCCAGCTCCGGAATGCCTCGAAAATGGCGAGGAGCTCTTTGTCAGTGAGTGTCGTAGTTGAGCTCTGCCGCTTGGAGCGTTCGGGATAAGAACGCTACCAGGTGAATTTGACCGTCATCGAGGAGTATAGAAAGGATTGCCGCGACGGCGTAGTCGGACGCGTCGGTTTCTATGATAAGGGGTCGGTTTGGTTCCCAATGTGCAAGGATCGGTGCGTGAGTGAAGGCAAACTTCAATTCGTCAAACGCTGCTTGACAATCGGCCGACCATAACCAGTCGATACCTTTTCGGGTGAGACGGTTTAGTGGAAGGACGATTTCAGAATAATTATAAATAAAACGGCGATAGAAATTAGCGAAACCGAGGAAGGATTGGATGTCCCTGACTTTCCGAGGAGTTGGCCAGTCAGTGATTGCTTGTACCTTGTCGGCGGCCATCGTCAACCCGGCCGGCGACATGATGTAACCGAGATATTCCACTGTATCGACCGACCATTCGCACTTCTTCGCATTAGCGAAGAGTTTGTTTTTCCGGAGCCGCCGGAGGACTTCCCGAACGTGTTCCTCATGTTGCTCGGGGTTATCCGAGTAGATCAGGATATCGTCGAGATAGACGATGACGTTGACATCAATCATGTCCGCTAGGACTTCATTGATGAATCGTTGCCATGCGGCCGGAGCGTTTGTGAGACCGAAGGGCATGACGTTCCATTCGTAGGAACCCCATCGGGTGCGGAATGTTGTCTTCCACTCGTCACCTTTGTTGATTCGGACGAGATGGTAAGCATGTTTAAGGTCGATTTTGGTGTATATCCGGGCTTTTCGTGGAGCATCCAAAAGATCGGATATGAGCGGCAGCGGATATCTGTCTTTTTTCGTAATTCTGTTAAGACCTCGGAAATCGACACAAAGCCGAAGGGAGCCGTCTTTCTTCGGTGCGAAGAGAACCGGTGCTCCGTGAGGTGAATTCGATACAGAAATGAATCCGGTTTTGAGATGCTCATCGAGAAAATCTCGGAGAGCCTGCTGCTCACGAGGGGAGAGTGGAATGATTCGACCGAGAGGCGGGGAACTGCCTTCTTCTAGTTCAATCTTGAGATCATAAGGTCGGTGCTCTGAAAGCACATCGGCTTGTACTTCGTCGAAGACATCGGCGAAGTCCTGATATTGTGCCGGGATGTCGGTACGCGGTGGTGATGCAGTTGCCGCAGATCGGCCAGATACCTCAAGTGATACGGCGTGTATCAGAAACGGTTCGGAACCCGTTTCTTTGAGAATGCGGGAGAATGCAGCAGCACATACAAAAGCGATGTCGACGTCCGGGTACTCAGTTTTGGCCGCTCGTTGATGCACCGAAGGATAGGTGTAGATGGGTTCAAAAGGAAAGCGCTCGGATAGAGGCCGAGGCTTTGAGATACAAGCACGGTTACCGCAAGGCGTACCGTAAACGGGAGAAACCGTTGGGGTCGGAGAATCCGGAGGGATTTCGGACCGAGAGGATTCTGAGCGGTCGACGCGACCGGTCGGAAAAGACGTCTGAGGAATAGAGTCAAGCTGCTCGGTGTGTCGGAATGTTATAGTTTTTGATGCCCAGTCAATCAACGGATTGTAGCGGGTCAAGAAACTGAATCCTAAAACAGCTTTGCATGATGAGTCTAAAGGAGTAACATAAAATGTTAAGGGGAAAAGCTCGCCGGATGGAAACCGGACATCGAGAGATGCCGTTTCCGAGATTGCACTAGGTGCAAGTGAACCATCAAACAACCGAAGGTTGATCGGAGTGATTTTCGTAGTCGGTATATCATTCAAAGAAACGTAAGATCTATCTAAAAAATTGTCCGTAGAACCGGAATCGAGTAGAGTGGAAAAGCTAAGTACAACCGCAGTTTCAGCCGATTCGTTTATGGCTGGAAACTCGGTAATGAGATTGAAACGGAAGGATCGATCGAGATCGGAAAGAGCGGATGCGTTGAGAGTTACTTCCCCAGATTGAGTACGAACGTAGTCAACGCGACTCCTGCTTCGTACCGGGGTACAGGAGCCGCGGACTAATTTTCCGGAACCTCGGCTACCGCCGGAAGTTCAGGCCCCTGGGTTACGGAAGCGCGGCTGCGCGGTTGAGAACCGCTGTTCGCTTTCGAACCGTACAATCATCCAACTTATGCTTACCACCACAAAATGTACACAGGTTGAAACTTTCGGCGCCTTTCCAGTTCCTCCGGCTTGAGTTTGCCGTCAGGGCCGAGATGTTTAGCGTGGGGCTTGGGTGGTGACGAACTGGAGGTACTAGCCAAAGAACCGGAAGAATTACCGGAACCACTATTACCTTTCCAGTTTTTATTGTTCTTCTTACCGGACTTTTGTTGACCGGTCATCTGGGTTGTACCCAGGCCAACATGAGAGATGATTCCTTAGGTTTGACTTTTTACAAAATTTCCCTAGGCAATAGGGTACTTTTGCAGATGCTCCCTCATGGGCCTGGATAAATTAGTGAGGATATTCCAGTGTCTGAGCCCAAGCATATGCATCACTAACCTGCAGTTCCTCTGCTAGCTTTTCTTTTGTGCTGGTGTATAGCTTCTTTACATCATGCGATACAGTTTCTTGACTGGGGATATACCATTCGGGTCGGCCTTCCTTTTGTAGCCATTGGTAACAACAATCTTTGACAATGTGGAATGGGCATGCAGACTCAGAAACCCATCGAGCAGTAACAATGCTAAACATTAATCAGTGCAAGGTCAGGCAATGAGAAAGAGTAAGATTCAAACCGGATTGTTTGTTTCAAG
>ML769714.1:0-62240 GCA_009733575.1 Gymnopus androsaceus JB14 | reverse complement strand
GGTGACTGTGAAGACGAAGCCGTGTTGGTTGATGTAGAAACTGAGACCGTAGTAGAGGAGCCGGTGCATTGGCCCTTCTCCCGGAGGTAGAATCTGTTAGTATCCGGGCACTCTCCGTTTCTTCGGAGGTTGTGTTGAAAACGACTCGGCCCATCCCTTAACAGATCGAAGAGCAGCAGTGAGCTTGCTTTGACTCTTCTTCCTGAACTTTTTCAGAGCGTCTCGTGCTTTATCAATACTTTTTGACCCTTGAACGGCATTGACAGCCTCCTCACCCCAACAAGACTTAGCGTGTCGAATGAGTGCCCCTAGGAAATGTAAGTCTTATCATTTTGACACATCATACATATGATACTAACCAGTCGAAGCTTTATCAGAAGTTCAAAGACCTTGTTTCACTTGTGCACGGCAAGTAGAGCAGTGGAAGACAATATACGATGCTGTGCTGGCATCGTCGAACTCAACATCAGGTTCAGCATTGAAAAATGCATAGATTGGTGACTTCCTTTTCTGTACTTGAGCCCCTAAACATTTGTCAGTCATATGAAAAGTATGTTTATGATGTATACTACTCACAAATTTTTTTTACAGTTTCTTCTTTTGAAGATACATCTGCATTTTTGTCCCCAGATAATTCAATTACTGACTTCTCAGTATCTGACGAAACTCATGTGGGGGCTTGTGAGGAGGTGTCATGGGCAGAAGAAGCATCAGCCTCATCATTGTCTAATAATTAAGGTCAGCTATGATTCTGATATTAAGTAAAACTTGCTTACCACTGTCAATGCATCGTTGTTGTACATTATTGATGGTCTTCTTGATCTTTTGAAGTGGGTTGGACTTTTCCAGTGCACGACGTTTCATGGCAAGGAGGTTTGGTAGATAGCAATATTTATCTGGCCTTTTATAGGCTGCGGTACTGTACAGTAATTACTAATACGGAAGCAAACCCAGCTTTGGAGGGAGCGGGCAGGGGGCGCTATACTGAAGGCGCTTGTTTAGTCGGGTTTATTGGGTGGGTGTCGGGTTGGGAAACTCTGCCTGTCCCAGTCCCAAATAAGGCTCCCAGCCCAAGACCTGGCCTGACCCGGCCAACCCAAGCCCAACACTACTTGCTACCAAAATTGCCACCAATAACAATAATACAAAGGCCTCTGAGAAATGTGAGAAAGCCTGTCCTTGAAGTAGCATGAAGCTTTGCGAATTGGCGGGTGCACTGTTTCGGCACAAGGATGGTGAGATGGGATACCAGGAGAGGCATCACATGTTTATGGAAGCTCGCAAACATGAACTCTATGATATTCCAAAGAAGGACAGCAGCAAGAAGTTCCCAGATATCTCAAATACTTGTTATCAATCTCATAGCTATGCTGCCACTGAGCTACTTGTCTTTCGTGATGACTACCAGGAACTCGTCGAAGAGATCTGTGATGGAAAGACCAAACAGGGTCCAAATCACCTCGAGGGTAATGTTTTGAAGGGACTTCAGGATCCAGATACCCTTGCGGAGCTTGGTGCTATGGCTCTCGAGGGTGTCACTGTCTCTTGGCCATACATGGGACTTATCTGTTCTCCTCCCAAGGGACAGAAATTTGTTAACGCACTTAGCCCCGAAATGGTCAAACTCTACTGCAACAAGATCATTCCATTCTGTGAAAATTTTGCTCTTCATCCCAAAAAAGTTCTTGATCCATCCACTCCATTGAATGAATTGACTCTGGATGGTGAACCACTCATTGATGAAACTATCATTCTCACTCTGTGTATGCTTGCACCACAGCTCCCCAATCTCAATCTAATGATTTCTGCCATGTTCCGTGGTACTGCAAATGGATGGAGACTCTTCACGACTGAATATAGCAATGATCCAGATGACTCTCGCTGTATTGCTTCTCTTTTGCCAGAGCTTCTTGCACTGCTTGGCCAGATTCCTATGACCAATGATTCTAATGAAGGGATCTTGGGGTCTCTTTGCAAGTATATCGAATTCAATCCCAGTAGCAATGCACGTACATTCTCATCACTCACAAGGTCCAAGCGCAACAACCTGGAAGCCTTCATTTTGAAATTGTGTCAGCCAGATGATCAATCATATGTGATGCATCTGGCACGGGAACTAGATGAAAGTGGGAAGTGCGACATTTTCAGGATCAGCATTTGAAGCTTCAGAAAGAGAGGGCAGAATTGTCAAGAAAGCGGGTTGAGGACATTGCAAGGAAGAGGGCAGATGAGCTGAAGCGCTTGAATGATATTGGAGTAATCACAGATTGTGCACTCATTAAGGGTATGAAGCTCCCACAGCTCAAAGATCAATTCAGGCAGCACAAACATGTTCGACAGGATCCCGAGCTAGCAAATGTTACCCAAAGCTCTCTCAAAAACAAACAAGCTTGGCTTGATGCTATTCTTGCAGCAGTCGAGCGGATGGGACCTGACCAGTAAGTTTTTATTTTCTTTATACCATTCCTTGCTCATGTGCTCAAATCAATAGAAGCTCACAAGATAATATTGCTGGCAGCTCGAATGCATCCTCAGGGGGAGTAGAAGGTATGATTCAATGATTGGAAGCATCAATTGATGCTTCAAATGACTTTGATGGACATCGAAATGATGGAAATTTAATTTATTCGCTATCGGATTATTTGCTGTATTGCTATCGATGTTGACTGTATTTGTTTGATGTGTCTCGTACAGTTTTTAGTAGGGTACGGTGAAAGATTCAGATATTATTCACATGTGTTAATTAACATGGTTATTAACATGTTATTAACATGCTATTAGCAGAGGACCCTCAGACCCCATGTTAATATATGTGAATAATGAAAGTAGGCGCTTACAGGCGCTTACTATATAAGTTTGCACAAAATATGCCTATTTGACTGTTGTTCGGGTCAGGGCAAGATTTCAAAAGCTGTGACATTCCAGATGTCCCAGTCGTACCCTGGACGTGTCAATAAATTTTCATTACACTCTCACTTTGCTATTGTACAGTCATGGAATCTCCCGCCACACCAGCACTGAAAAAACTCCCTGAAAAAATCCAGCTCAAACTTCTCTATTTTCGTACATATCTAAAGCATCTTCCGAAGTCTCTGCCAAAACCCCAGAAAGGAGAAATACCCAAGTATCCTTTTGGAACATTCCGAATAGACAGAGATCTCCTCTCCCACACTGGGAATCATGTTGGTGCTATAAATGAAAATTTAAACATATATTCGGCTGGCAAACACGTACCACTGGAGATGGCATACTCAAAATCACTGAACGTGCTGAAAAAATAGGATTATTCACATTGGATTTGTTATTAACATGTTAAAATTTACTTCTTTCACCTGTTAATCACATCTTAGCGTGAATGTGAATATTCTGTTATTAACTACGTTAATGATGGCCTACTCGGATGCCTATGTGAATAACATTGTTATTAACATGGCTTTGAATTATTCACCGTACCCTAGTTTTTAGGGCCTCCGGATTGTTTTTATACGCTATCCGTAAAGATTCATAGCTATAATAATGGCACATATACTTGTATCTCGACTGTATGTATTGGGATTGGCACCAAATTTGGTGCAAGGTTAGGTGTAGCTACTATAAATATTTTTTACACTCAATTTTATGCGGAATTGCGTTTCGTTCAAGTGGTACGAAGTGGAACATGAAATTTTACGCTTTGGCGGTGGGAAAACATTAGACGCCCGCCGTTTTTTTCAGCGGGAATGCCCACCTCCAATGTCATGCCTTCGCAACACTAGGCGGCACTTCCATAAATTGCACATTTTGCGGAACCCATGGACAGACGGTCGTGATAATTATACAGTGTTAATCTGGGGTACAGTACTACTTGTAGGACCTATCAATATTGCGTTCCTGGAGTTATAACTTCTCGAAGTACTCCGAGTCAACGTACAGCCAAAGTAGTAAAGTGGCTAATATGCGACGGCGCTGCTTAGTACCTATAAAAGTCTGGTCTCCTTGAGAAATCAGTCAGCTGTTGGCCTGGGAGTCCTCCACAAATTCTGTCTCTCATCCCTTTTTTTCTTCACTTCACAATCGACGTTCCTACTATGTTTGTCGAACCTGCCCACTTTATCCTCGGTCTCGCCCTCAGTCTTCTACGCTGCATACTATGCGGTACCTATACAAGTAGATGACTTATTTTCAATTTATCTAAGGATTTATTCTAACCGGCGAACAGTTGGTTGGCTCTGGTCAAGGCACGAGACGAGACCCTAACACGCACCTATCAATCTGGAAAATGAAGCTGCGCACACCAAAATCACATCGATGGGAAAAGTTCTCAGTCTAAAGAGACGTCGCAAAAAGAATTGAGCTACAAGACAGATTCGTGGCAATCCCAAGCAGTCGAGTTCAAGAACCTTGAAACGTAGCTCCCCTGGGCCTCACTCATCGTTTGCCAGTGTATTTGAAAGAGTTCGAAGTGGGTTTTTTATACTGTCGTACGCGTTCCAATTCAGACCTACAGACCATCCCAACCCTTGCCTATCGCCAATCGTAGTATATGGCTACTAGTACTGGATATAACACCTAGATCTCACTTCCACCAGGTGCGTTTCGCTCACCCAAAACCAACGTATGAAAATTCGGCTACAAGACCATCCCAAACTTGCCTTATTGCCGATTTAGGTATATGGCTACAGTTACTGGAAATAACACTGCTAAAGCATACTCTCGTATGAACGCGAGATAGTCGGAGCAAAATCAAGTCTTTATTTCGTACTAACACCGAATGTAAATACTCAGCGTCAAGCTTCTAAACACTGCCGGCGACAATCGTAACGTAGTTTTTATATGACCAAGGTTCATGAACCAAAACCTCTGTCAAGTGATGAGTGTTTGTTTCGTTTGTATGTACAGTAAATAAAGTATGTAAGTAATCTATGTTTCAGGCCCGAAGGGACCTGTTGTGGTACTCGACGCATGCCGGCGTTATGTACTAAGTAAGTAAGAACGTAAGTAAAGTCTGTAAAAGTCAAGTCCGAAGGACTTGTCGCGAACTCATACGCTACAGACGCGTGTGAGGCGCGACAATGAAGCTTTGGATCTTCAGAAGCCCCTCCTTGAAGCTTCAAAGCAAGTCATGGGAGAAGACCATCCCAAATATTTTGTCCGTTACAAATAGATTGGCAATGACATACCTCAATCTAGGAAGTTACAATGAAGCTTTGGATCTTCAGATGCTCCTCCTTGAAGCTTCAAAGCAAGTCATGGGAGAAGAGCATCCAGATACATTGACTCACGCAAGTAACTTGGCATCAACATACAGCTATCTAGGTAGGTACAATGAAGCTTTGGATCTTCAGAAGCCCCTCCTTGAAACTTCAAATCGAGTCATGGGAGAAGAGCATCCAGCTACATTGACTTACACAGGTAGCTTGGGACTGACATACAGGTATCTAGGAAGGTACAATGAAGCTTTGGATCTCCAGAAGCCCCTCCTTGAAGCTTCAAAGAAAGTCATGGGTGAAGAGCATCCAAATACATTGACTTGCACAAGTGACTTGGCATTGACATACAGGGATCTAGGAAGGTACAATGAAGCTTTGGATCTTCAGAATTTAGGAAGGCACAATGAAGCTTTGGATCTTCAGAAGCCCCTCCTCAAAACTTCAAAGCAAGTCATGGGAGAAGACCATCCAAATGAATTGACCTTTAAAGATAACTTGCCCAAAGTGTATCATGGTTTAGGAAGATACAATGAATCTTTACAGCTCCAGGAACCTCTGCCTACACTTTCCAAGCAACTTAATGTGAATGAACATTCAGATGGATTCAGTTTTTCCAAAGGCTTAGCAAGGGCATATCAGACTAAGGAAATACTTGAGAAAAGTAGCCAGCTACAGAAGCCTATTGTGGAGGCTTCAAATTTGAAACGACCTGTGACACAGTCTCAACAAGTTAGCATGCCGCTGACCAATGAAATAGCAGCTCGGGCTAGAGAGGCTGAGAAGCGAAAGGTCCAGTCACAAACTGCACAAAGAAGAGTGCTTCCTACTGCAGCAACTTTCAGCAGGTTCCAGGAAAAATATGACACCAATAATGCTGCTCATTTGAATAAGGACAGAAGGTTCAATTTTAAATAGATCATGATGCAAACCGATGCAAGTGATATTTTCCTCTTCATTATTAAATAAAGGAAAGCGATACAGGAGAATTTTGGAAGAAACAGTAGCAGAGGAGGCATACAGGTGGCCATCCAGATCATTGTAAATAGTGTAAAACATCCCGCCAGAGTGGAGATCTTGCATATGAAGACAGTAGTGCTAAAGAAGGATTTGGGAAGGCACTGGTATGTGTATGAGGTAGATTAAGGCAAATCTCTTTTTGTATTTAAACTCTTAACTTGACCTGAACTTGAAATCGATTTAAGGTCCAAATAAGGCTAACACTGGAATAGAATACTTGAGAGCTTCTAAATATCATTAAACTGAAAATTTTGGGAAATCCCTGCCCTAATATAGTGTCATTTACAAGGTCATTTATGTCAGTGCACCAGCACCCACCTCATGCATGGGAGAGCTTGGTCTTGATAAAAGACAACCTCGCCATGGGCCATACATTTTTCAAAGGTCAGGGACTCATTTTAACAATTTTTGGAACTTTTAGCGAATTCATCTTTTGATTTTCCTATCCGAAATAGCGTCATTTACATAGGGCATGAGTAGGAGCTTCCGGGGTCCTACATAAAGCTAGTCTGACATGCGACGGCGCTGACTATAAAAGCCTGGTCCCTATCAACTCCGTTAGCTACTCCGACTCGCCCCCAGTCTTCCGACAGTACGCTGCATTCTACATGTTAACTTTTCAAGTAAGTGACTTATTTTCAATTCATCTGAGAATTTATTCTGGCCGGGGAACGGTTCGTTGGCTCTGGTCAAAGCATGAGACGAGTGCACACCAGCAAACAGGGGGAAAAACTTGCGAGCTTTCGGCGCTTGCGGAGGCTTTTCTACTTGCACGCAAGCTCGCAAGTAAAATTTTGATAACACTTACAGCTCATTTGAAACAAATACCACTAGTAAATAATAAATATATATGAATTATTTATGACCTTCACTGAGTGTGAGAAAGCAGTGTTTATGGAGGAATAAGTGTTGTATGCAGGAAAACTCACTGGCGCATTTGAGAAAATCCGACACTTGCGGACTTTCGGGATTTTGGGGGGTTGTGCAAGCTTGTACAACCGGCCGCAAGTGCCGGAAAGTTTGTCCCCCCTTTTCCTGATGCACCTTTTTTTTTTTTTTTTTGGAGGGGCGCTTTCGGAATTGAATCCAATGGCACCAAGCAGTCGATAGGTCGTCCAACTTGATGCCGCGCTTTTCAATCTAGAAAATGAAGCTGCGCACACCAAATCGCACACCAAAATCACATCAATGCGAACAGTTCTTCAGTCTAAAGAGACGCCGCAATTGAAACCTAAGTATTCCCCTGAGCCTCATCATGTGCCAGTATATTTTGAAGAGTTTGAAGTGGGTTTTTTATACAACTGTCGTTACTTACGCGTTCCAATTCAAACCTACAAGACCATCCCAAACCTTGCCTATTGCCGATTATAGTATATGGCTACCAGTACTGGAAATAACACTGTAAAGCTAGCTCTCGTATGAACGCGAGATAGTCGGGAGCAAAATCAAGTCTTTATTTTCGTACTAACACCGAATGTAAATACTCGAGCGTCAAGCTTCTAACACTCGGCGTACAATCGTAACGTAGTTTTTATATGACAAGGTTTCAGTGAGACCAAAACTCTGTCAATGATAGAGTGTTGTTTCGTTTGTATGTACAGTAAATAAGTATGTAAGTTAATCTATGTATTCAGGCCCGAAGGACCTGTTGGTACTCGTACGCATGTCCGGCGTTATGTACTAAGTAAGTAAACGTAAGTAAAGTCTGTAAAGTCAAGTCCGAGGGACTTGTCGCAACTCATACGCGTACAGACGCGTGTGAGGCGCGACAACACCTAAGTCTCACTTACACCAGGTGCATTTTGCTCACCCAGAACCAACGTATGAAAATTCGGAAATACTAATTCCTCTTCCACGGCTTTTCTTATCACATCCTGAATGAACCTCTCTACACGATTGACATTTTTCAATACGTGTCCGTGTCCAGGTCCATGAGCAGGATTTTGACCTCCACTTTGAGATTCGGCCTGACCTATTTCACTTTCGATGAATATGGATGGGAGGAGGCGGTGGCCGATGGGGATTTGGGGTTTGCCAGAACCCGGACTGGGACGAGGAGGTAGCATGGATTCGGCTTCGTCTGCCAATGGGGGAGTAGTATCGGGATGAGGTTCGCGTTTGGGATGCGTCTTGGGCCCATATGGGTCCAAATCATCCAAGATACATATATGGACTCTGGGAGTCGCTCTCTCTCCTTCATACGCCACTGCAACCTCCCCTGTAAAAACCAGTCCTGTAATGGATAGTTTGATTGGTAACGACATGAACATTGGTGAAGGGTAATTTATGAGGAGGGACGTGGTCAGGGTGATGCGGAGGTCCGAGTTCCAATTGATGTACAGGTGGAGCTGAAGGTTTGGAAGTGTATTAGAAGGTTGAGTAGGGGCAACTGGAGGAGGAGCTTTGGCGAAATCATTATTGGCTGACGAAACTGTGACGTTCGGAGGAACAGACTGCCGGAACGGAGAATGCGAAGCAGAAGTAGCTGGATTTATACCAGGACTTGCCCAAGAGACGCCGCTACCGTTATAATCGACTAGACTGGATAAAGCCGGATTCCAAGTATCCATTATAGGGGAATGTAGAGAATGTAATGTCGGTGTAGAAGCAAACATATTCATTGGACCTCCTCGCCCAAAATGAGGTAGTTGTTGGAAAGCAAGGCTTTCTGAACGACGGGCTCCACGCCGTGATACCCATTCAAAATCTTCATCCTCTGATTCTTCTCCTCCCTCGCCTGAAACCGCAAGTCCTTCTGCCGTTCCTACTCTTCCTAATGCTGCAGGTGGTTCCACAGAAGGCCCAGCTACACCCAATTCCTTCTGCAGGTCATCATCCTCGTCATCTTCCAAAAAGTCTCGGTAAATGTCACGTAAATCGACCAGTTCAATGTCTGGGGAGGTTGAGCCGAATTCAATAGAGATGATTTCGACTGGGCCGATGAACGATGGCTTTGGCGTGGTACTGAGTTGATTGTTGAGTGCGTGGAGAAGAGCTGTCGATAGTTTAGAGTCGAGTTGGGCCCATGAGAGGTCGATGGACATAATATTAGTAGTAGAGGTGCGTCATTCTTTTTCACATGCTCTCCGTCAAGCGCTAACGCGCAGTAACGCGTTTGGCGCTCAACACTCATTGTCTTTGTCTTCAATCAACCAGTGGCGACGTCAAATCAGAAACTCAAAGCTATCAGTGAACGGCTTACTGCCTGGCTCAAGAGAACGCTGTAAGCTCTCTCTCTGCTCCTTTGAATTAACTCAACGGATTAAACGCCAGTTTTTAGGATCCACGATGAAATGTTCTCAATGTACCAGCGAAATCGAAAAGGAACTCCCAGCTTTTCTATCGCTGTTTAATCGAACCACTCTGGATCGATTGCGAGTCGGATACGTCCCCACATCGTCAATAGATCTTTCAGATATCGAGACATTTCTCCAGAGCGCAGAGTCCAGTCTCGCAGATTATGAGGAAGATATACCAGCGACTGGAACGCACAAAAAGACTGCGAGAGGAGACCATCCAAGCTATGCACAATGCTCGAGCCCTTGCTTCACCCATTCGGAAGGTCCCTCCCGAAATTCTTTGCGAAATATTCACAAACTACATCTGCGACTCCACATTGAAAGATCCAGAGTCGGAATTAACCAACCTAAACGAAACGCGAGCCACTTGTCCAGCAATTTGCTTGACTTGGGTTTGCTCGTTCTGGCGTAACCTAGCCCTCGCTTGTCCTTCTTTCTGGTCTTCGATTTTCGTCTCTATTCCTTCATTGCTTGAAAATCCCCAGCAGATCCATCTCCTGCATCACTTTATAACACAATCGGCCAACGCACCGCTCGATATCATCGTTGTTCACGATAGAATAAATAACCCCTGCCATGATGCGTCATTGATCCAGTCGGTGTATAACATACTCTTGGAAAATTATCCGAGATGGCGTCGGTTTACTTCCTTGTTTGAGCATAGACCCGACGGCGGTTATATCCAACACTGGGAAGCACATGTTGAACAATGGCTTGAAGAACACGCGGGAAGTGAAGTGGGTCACCTTCCATACCTGGAATTCCTCCATTGGGATTCCGGAGAGGTGTTCTTCGCACTGTTCAAGTCTTGTCCGCAACTAAAGGTTTTCCTTGGAGATCATCTATATTCAGATGGCCCGAGCATCGCCATCTGTTTTTGCACTTGACAGAGCTTGCAATGCGCTATATAAAGGGCTACTCGATTGTGGATGTACTTCGTCAAACACCACTTCTCGACAAATTTAGTGTGATAGGCATTTCCCAGGATCCGACGTATTCACCGGCACATCTTTCCCCGTACTGTTCAAATATTTCCACACTGTGCATAGACCTAGATGTCATCCGTTCTCCTGAATGTTGGAAATGTCTTCATCTTCCTTTCCTGAAGACGTTGGAACTGGGTAATTTATCATTTGATCCATCCGATTTCGGTGGAGATACAGATGTTGATTGGGAGTACATGCAGAAGGTTGAGGGAATTGTGAAATTTGCTGAAATCCTTGCAAACATAGGTCCCGTCTTGGAGAAAGTGAAGCTTGATAGGATGCCTGGGAAGGAGGCAATTGCTTTCCTTGCGTTACATCCTTCTGTCTTGGATCTCACTCTTTCTGTAATCTATAACGGATACCACAATATCTATAAAGGATACGACGATATTATTGATGGGATTGATATTTCGCGCGACCGTGACAACCCCGTCATCTTGCCCAATATGCGCTCTCTTTCCATCTCCCTAATCGACTTTGAAGTCTATCATGGTTACAACAGTGCGATCAACGACTTGACCAGAGTGGTGGAGTCTAGAATTACTGCTTCGATATGCAGCGTCAAGGGAGTCGTTCCACTGGAAACATTTGCTTTGGATGTGAAGCTGCGAGAAAGCTACATAGGGCAAGGTATTTGTGAACGTCTTGCTGGCAGAATCGCTGTTGCGGAGAAGGATTACAACGATTTCATCTTGGAGTTTTAGCTGTACTAGTTATATCTTCATTTCTTACCATGGATCATTCGCCATTGCTATTTTTCTAATATTAAGTGTTCTGGCTACATAGCTGCTCCTATGATGATATATTTTTTTTCATTTCTTCAGGCGGAAGTCATCGTGTCAGCGTCACAAAAGTGCATTGGGCTACGCGGTATCAAATGCACTCCTCCATCACTGATGCCTTCATCAAGCGTGTGCATGGAGGAACTATCTTCAGTCTCATCGCGGTGCGCGCTAGCCTGTTTTAACACCGTTAAACACTGATGATGAAGCGTGATTATAGCTGCTCATACACATTCGCCCGTCGGTGGTCAAGGCATGAACCTTGACTTGCCTTGGGTGTGAATGGGAATCAACAGAGTCGGGTGAGGATATCACTGCTTTGGAAAGTTACGCGGCGGCGAGACGAGCCTATGGTCTTGATACTACCCAGCTCACGAAAACCTTGCTTGGAACCGGTAGTCATGATGATTTAGATAGCCGATCTGAGTGGTGTGGGTGCTTTCTTATATTCCTTTGTTCAAGCGTCAGGTTGTTTATCGACTAAGTGGGCTGGGAAATCGGTAAAACTTGTACTAGTAAACAATACTGTATTCCAATGTATCAGCACTCCAACTTCTTACGATGCGCCGACTTCTCAGGACATGAATCAAACTTGGGAGCAATGGAAAGAGATGTTGCTTAGAAGTGTATTGCGGAAGTAGTCCAGAATACAAGGTAGGTAGTAAATGTGGAGGATAGATGGAAATGAATAAAAGTTGAAGGGTTCGGATGTACAATATCTAATGATGTTGGATAGGAATGACTTGAAGCGGAAGCTTTGCAGCCTCACCATTGACGAAAGGCTGGGCTACAGGAGAAAAGTACTTTTCAATCTTGGCACCTGTATCTCTAAATTCAAAGTTTTTGACCATAGACGCAAGAATCAACTTGGTTTCTTGAACCGCTATAAGAGAAAGATATACATTTTAGTTGTAAGTAAACCCCAAAGAAGGATTGAACTGACCAAGACGCCAGCCAATGCAGACACGGGGACCATCAACAAAGTTTGAGATATGACTGTATGGTCCGTGAGGCAGCTCACTGGCAGGAGGAAGGGCGCCTTCCATGATCCAGCGCTCAGGAACAAACTTGTGTGCATCTGAGCCCCAAACCTGCGAGTCGCTGTTTATGACAAGGAAGGGAATTATGAAGCTCTGAAAATGATATCATGAATGCAGGACTGGTAAAGATGACAGAGTGGCATACGTCGCCAGCTTTCACTGGGATAGAAGTCACAGTCTCGCCGTTGCTCAACATTACGGGCTTCTTGAGAGGGATGACGTCGTCCCGGATTGCTACACGGTGCGTATCATGGGCAATAGGATGTAAACGAAGACTGTAAACCGATAATTAGTATGCAACATTGAAGAACAAGCCAAAAACAACAAACCCTTCACGGGTAACCGCATCGAGGTAAGGAAGGGACTCTATGGCATCAATGTCACTGGAGTCGGCAGCGACCAATTCCGCATGCAATTTGGCCTGTGCATCGGGGTTTTGGGCAAGGTCAAGGAGTATGAGCTGGATAGTACTAGAGGTGGTCTCGAATCCGGTGAGACTAATCCAAAGTGAGTATCAAACCTTGAACAGAGTCTTTGAAACCTACACGAAAGTAAGAATCTGAAAAATATCCAGCTAAGTATTTTACTTTGATCTTACTTAACAGATTTTCGAGATACTCACATTGTCGAGCAGTGTGGCGTCATCCAACTTTCTTTCACCATCAAGCTTCAGCTTGCCTTCCCAGGATTCACGAACCAAGATCGAGAATATGTCTGTACCATCCATGTTGGGTGACTCTTGAAGCAACTTGCGCCCGATCCTGTGGATAACCTTTTTAGCGGTACTGTCCTCCTGAAGCTCTTTGATAGGTAGTTTTGCAATCTGAGGAAAGACGCCAATAAGTATGGGGGCAAGGAAGGCCGGAAATGTCGAGAAAAGCTGGACATCCTTCTGCCACGCGCCAAGGATAGCTTTACCATCGGGGGTCTCAGGACCGAAGTCGTAGCCAAAGCCAATCTGTCCAATGATGTCCAAACTAGAGCGCAAATAGTCAGATGAATCCCATGAGCTGCTTGAAGGGTGGCCATACGTGCAGGCGGAGACATAGTCACACATGTTCAACACAGTTGGCTTGTCGTTGCATTCCCTTTGTATACCGTTGAATCATTCTATCAATACAAGTCATCACACTAGGACCCATTTTCTTTATGGCGGAGATACTGCTCAAGTATGAGTTACGGGTTAGCACATGAGATGTAGACTTACGAAAAGGCGGGAGAGACCATCTTGCGCTGAAATCTGTGCTCATCACCCTCAGCCCATACAAGACCGCGCCCAAGAGCCTTAACCACGATAGGCTGGAAAGCAGGGGATTTAACTGAGATAAAGTATTAGTACAAAGACGTACTGCATACTTAGGATCGGCCACAAACTGTAAGTGTATGCTTGATCGAAAATATGTTTTACGCCGAGGTGATCAGAGATAACAACCTTAATCACAAGATGAGCATCATTTGGAGAATGCGGTTTACGAAAAAAAAAAAAAAAACAACCTACAACCTCGTTCTGCCACAAGGCAGACTTGGTGCGATATACAGGACCGAGCATATTAGTCCAGCGTCCGTATTCAACGCCAACTTCATTTTTTGCAACGCGATAGTCGTGGCCCAGCCACCAGCTTGCTTCACTGATCGGCTGCATACCAAGTTTAACTCGTTATCCAGATTCCATACCAACATGAGTAGACGTACCGCATTTGGAAGTTTGCCACGTACTGAGAGACGAAAAGAAATGTAACGGGCGACATGGATGAGAATAAAGCTGGTAATGCCGGTGGCAACGATAGAGAGGAAGGAGACCATGATGGTCAAAGAGGATGAATGATCACTATTGTTGGAACAGGTCCGTAGGGAAATCCCGTTCAGGCTCACGCTTAGGTTCTATAGGTCAACAATTTTGTGAACTTGTTTCAGTTTGGGCCGAGAAATGAATGGAAACGGGAGGCCCAGGCTGAAATGAATGTAACTGTGCATAGCCCTTCGTTCATTTCGGGGCCAAATAAACATATTTCAAGGTATATTTGGCCTAGCGCGCAACAGCGCGCAACTAACGCGCTCCCATCCAGAGGAATCAGAGAAAATAGAACTGTAAGAACTTTTACTCACTTTGACATGCAGCGTTAAGCTTCCTTCTCATATTCTAACAAATTTACATTGCAGTGGCCAATAGCCATTTGAGCTGCTGGATCTGTAAGTACATATATAGTAGAACTCTCCACGGGTGCGTTCGTTTTCACACGCCCGTCCGGCGCTAAAGCGCTTGGCGCTCGATCAACTTCGAATTGTTCTTTGTCGAATTGCGACGCCAAATTGGCAACCAGCGAGCGGCTTCCTGACTGGCTCAAGAGAACGCTATAGGTTCGCTCTATTCCTCTGAATTTTAACTCAACGCAATAAAACGCTAGTTTTTAGGATCCACAATGAAATGCTCTCAATGTAGCTGCGAAACCGAAAAGGAACTCCCAGCCTTTCTCCCCCCGTTTAATCGAACCACTTTGGATCGTTTACGAGCCGGATACGTCCCTAAATCGTCAGTAGAGCTTTCAGATATCGAGACATTCCTTCAGAGCGCAGAGTCCAGTCTCGCAGATTATGAGGAAGATATCCAGCGACTGGAACGCACAAAAAGGCTGCGAGAGGAGACCATCCGAGCTATGCACAACGCTCGAACCCTTACTTCACCCATTCGGAAGGTCCCTCCCGAAATTCTTTGCGAAATATTCGCCAACTACATCTGCGACTCTGCATTCGAATCAGTGAACCAACCGACTCAGACGAAACGCGAGCCGCTTGTCCAACGATTTTCTTGACTTGGGTTTGCTCGTTCTGGCGTAACCTAGTCCTGGCTCGTCCGTCTTTCTGGTCCTCGATTTTCGTCTCCATTCCTTCATTGCTTAAAAATCCCCAGCAGATCCATCTATTTCATCACTCTATAACACAGTCGGCCAACGCACCGCTCGATGTCATCGTCGTTCATGATGACAATGATAGTTACGATAGAGTACATGGCCTTATGATCATGATGCGTCATTGATTCACTCGGTGTATAACATACTCCTGGAAAATCACCCGAGATGGCGTCAGTTTACTTCCTTGTTTGAGTATAGATCCGGCTATAGCAAACTTCAGTGGGAAGCACATGTTGAACAATGGCTTGAAAGACACTCGGGAAGTGAAGTGGGTCACCTTCCATACCTGGAATTCCTCCATTGGCATTCCGGAGAGGTGTTCTTCGCACTGTTCAAGTTTTGTCCCCAACTAAAAGTTTTCCATGGAGATCATTTACTTTCCATGGACAAGCATCGACATCTGTTCTTGCACTTGACAGAGCTTTCACTGCGCTATATAGGTGGCTACTCGATTGTGGATGTACTTCGTCAAACACCACTTCTCGACAAATTAACTGTGATGGGCATTTATCAGGATCCGACGTATTCATTGGCACATCTTTCCACGTACTGCTCAAATATTTCCACACTGTGCATAGCCCTAAATGCCATCCATTCTCCTGAATGTTGGAAATATCTTCATCTTCCTTTCCTGAAGACGTTGGAACTAGGTGGTCCATCATTTGATCCAAGCAATTTCAGTGGAGATATGGATGTTGATTCGGAGTTTGAGAGAATATGTGTTGACATTGTGAAATTTGCCGAAGTCCTTGCAAACATAGGTCCCGTCTTGGAGACAGTGAAGCTTGATAGGATGCCAGGGAATGAGGCAATTGCTTTCCTCGCACTTCACCCTTCCATCTTGGATCTCACTCTTTCCATAATCTATCCTGCATTCGAAGATATCATTTACGGGATTGACATTTCTCGCGATAACCCCGTCATCCTGCCCAATATGCGCTCTCTTTCCATCTCCCTCATTAACTTGGAGGACTAGTTATTATGCGGACGCATCCAATGATGTGACCCAATTGGTGGAGTCTAGAACTACTGCTTCGATATACAGCGGCAAAGGAGTCGTACCACTGGAAACGTTTGCTTTGGAGGCGAAACTGCGAGAGAGTGACATAGGGCAAGACATTTGTGAACGTCTTTCGGGCAGAATCATTGTTGTGGAGAAGGATTACGACGATTTTGTCTTGGAGTTTAACTAGTTATTTCCTGTTAAATGCTCATTTCTTACCATGGATCATTCGCCATTGCTATTTTTCTAATACTAAGTATGTGCTTTAGCTAACTGCTCTTGTGATAATATTTTTCTTGTTTCTTCGAGCAGAAGTCGTAGTATGGGCCGCGTTGCAAGGCGAGGGAAATCGGAGGAATCCTCCAAGTCAAAATTTCGTTTAGAGCCTACGAAACAAGCCAAAGGATATGTCCCAAGGACGATTGGGAACGAAATGTACAATACCAGCAGCAGTATGATGTTTTGCGTTATACGGTGCGTATGGCTTCGACGAGTGCTTCGATAGTCTTTTCCAACGGAAATGACATCTTTCAAGACGAACTGCGACTCAACCAGCATCTTCAAGTTCTTGAATTCATCGAATCGCGTTCGATTTTGAAAGTACTCGTCCATAATCCATCCGTCCCCGCAGCTGAGGTACAAAATGAAGGATTATTCAAACTTATATTTTATTTTGAGAACGAAGTCCCAATCACAGCCGTAATCTTCAACTCGCAAGAGTGATCGCCCTGGCGCCTATGGCATTAGCGCGCAAAATAATCTGTTTCCAACTTTCATGTCCTGGCTAGGCCCATGAGACGCTGCTCTATACTACAACTCTTTCAAGGGCAGCCTCTCTATGAACGAGCTCTTCGCTTAAACTTGAGTCATGGAGAAGCTTCTTTGCCAAATAAACGACGTCTAGGGACATTCATCGGCCGAGAGACTCGCAAAAAGGTACGCTATTAAATATGATCAAGGGTGTTTTGGTTGAGATTTATCGTAGGTGCATGGAAACTATTCCCCTCGAAACTCTCCCCGATCGACATATACACCACCTAGCCTGCGTTTTGACCTGCGCTCTCCAAGACCTTTATACAGCCGATGGCGCTTGTATCATTCAACGGATGCCAGTCGGCCAAAGAACACTGTGAAGGACAAGTCTTCAGATTCGCCAGTACACTCCAATAAACCTCGTTTCCTTCTTCCTTTGCCATTCCGAGTGTCACGCAAGTCCCGTCGTTTCCCAGTCGCGCGAGTGTTGCACAAGTCTCAATTTGTGCGTTGTTCTTTTGCTTCTGGTATTATGTTCACTCAAATTTCGGATAGGGCTTCGCCGTACCTTTGGGAGTAGTAAACAACCGCGAGAGATTGCTTAATGGCATCCGAATCTCGCTATCGTCCATGTACGGCAAGAGGTTCCAGGTTAGAATCTCTGGTGGCGCGGTATACGATGTTTCCGCCAGAGTTGATCAGTTGGATATGGCCATTATAGTGAGTCTTTCGACAACAGTTACTTGCTTGAGCGATCAATGAAATCTGAACGATAGGATACACGTATACCGGACGGAGTCAAACCCAAAGACAGGCCAGTAGGTGTGTGTGTCAAAATCGCTTCTTCCATTTTCACCTCTAATCTGATTCGCAGATCAAAGGGAATTCTCTTACAAGTAACTTCACTCCACCGCAGTATTCTTTTGTGCTCTTTCCTGATCCATACACTCTTCAGCCATATGTGGAAAACTTTGCGTAAAGCAGGATATGATATTATCAAGAAACCCGCTCCTAGCATAAGTTGGTTTTTATCTCCTTTTCCCGAACGTGTTGACTGAAATGTATAAATCTAGTACAAGTTGTCGATCCCGAGACTGGACTTGTGGGCAATATCAAGGCACACGACGAGCCTGGCTTGTTCCTCGCCGACTGGATCGATCACTACTGCAAGCAACTGCCGTACTTGCGACCGATGCTCAAATGCCTTGATACCTGGGCTTCGCGTCTTGGTCACTACAAACGTGGCTCCAAAAAGTATCCTCCTACATTCGATATCAACACCCATACATTCACATTCATGACAATTGCCGTTCTTCAGGTAGACAATTTTTCACTCCTTTAACAATCCATGCATCTCACGTTGCATCACCTTGTAGAACCTGGGATTACTTCCAAGCTTTCAATATACGCCAAACATACGAAACGCCAATTCAAGTACGGCGAAGGATTTAACGAAATACCGCCTTCCCGACGTTGGTCATTGGCGACCTGCAGCCGATCTTTCGTTGCAGGAAGCATTGTATGCTTGGTTCAAGTTTGTGTGTTTGTTACTATCTTCAAACGGCACGCTGACGCATCTTTTACAGGTATTGGGGCAAAGAATATCAATATTATCATCGACAAACTATAGATGTCAAAGCAGGTAGTATTACCCGCCTGCGTTGCAGCGCCCCAAAACCGAGCAACCCAGGTTATCGTTGTCGAGCCCTTTCGTTTCAAATACAGTACGTTCTTGCTAGAAATGCACTGTGTTTATCTAACGGTTCCAATCACAGAACATTGCGCAGAATGCTCCACACGAAGGACTCGTCAGGTTTCGCAGAGATTGCCAGGTTATTATGAGTCGCATTCTGCCTGGAGATGTTGCTGCGAGTACGGTGGATGCTAAAATCAAGCAATTGACTGAACAAGTCATTGCTCGACGGTTTGTGCAGGTACTTCCCAAGAAAGGGACGAGGAATGCGAGAAAGGCTGCAAAGAAACGCAACATAAAGGAGATGGGAGCAGAGCGTTATCGGGATCTGAAACGAGAATTGAAGTTGCAGCAGGAGACGTTGAGAGAGGAGAAGGTGCTAGAAAAGGCAAAGGTTGAGGAGTCGGTATCATCCGAGTTGGGGTCATTAGATGAAGTGGAGGAGTTAGAGGAGCTAGAGGACTTGGAGGCGTCAGTCAAGTCGGATGAGTGGGAGACATCAGTGGATTCGGAGGGGTGGGAGGTATTAGTGAAGTCGGTGCCAATAGAGATCGCGACTTTAACAGGACCAGCATTTGCGGAGAAAGGAAAGCCGAAAGCAGGATCATGGGCAGGAAAGCGAAAAATGGAGTGGGACTATGCTAGATACATTAAATAAATACATGCTCAACGTACTCTACTTGATTACAATCTACACTTCCTGAATTCACTTTTTGAAAAGTCCTTGACGGTTGAAACGGCCCGTGGAATTTTAGTACGGTCCGCGGAATCAAAAAGAACTTGTATAGACGCCCGCCTTGCTTCAACTTGACTTTCTTTCTTACCAGGACAAACTGCAGAACAAACTACCGTGAATGGGGCTGATTCTGGGTCGCGGCTTGAGCCTTTGTGGATAAATATCCTACATAATTCATAAGGTTTAGACCCAGCAACAAAGTACGTCTATTCTCTACCTGCATGTTCAGTGTTCACTAATCTTGCTAAACAACTCCTTTATAGGATGTCGACCATCTCATCTAAGGGGAAAAACAAACCCCCAATACCCACCAACTCTAATGGCGGAGGAGGCGGACGCAGCGGAATTCCTACACTGCGATCTCTGAGGACCCTTTTTGCCCCTACTTCGTCGCAAAGACCTGTGTCACCGTCGAGACCTTCTCTGAATTTACCGAGGTCAAGGGCTTCTTTAAATCTAGGTTACGGCTCAGCTCAAACTGGGAATGATATCCCCACATCCTCCTCCTCATCGCTTGATATCGTTCGTCGTTCGATGACACTCGGAAGGAAAGCAGGGAGTCGAAGTGTAAGTAGAGATGGCAGGGAGGAAACACGGCTCCATGAACTTAAGGTGGAAGAGAAGACGGAGATAATGGATATACGGCCAGGTATATTTTTACCTTCCTCTTTCAAAGATGTTGCTAACAAGTCATATACAGAGTCGCCGGTAGACCTATCCACTATTGTTGAAGCGGATACATCTGGGATATCATTCGCCGAATCATTATCGAAACACCTACCGGCATTACCTTCTGAATCAGAGTCTCAGTCTGCTTCTTTCTCGACGTCTCCATCTCCGTCTCCCTCACCCGGTTGGAACCCTAATTCCGCTTCCGCCTCATCTCTGCACCTTCCCCGCTCCCCATCGTCAATAAATGCCCAAGTGCATAGTGCATTACAGGTTGACCCTGCGCTGGCCGCTTTGCTCAGTCCGAATAACTTGAGCTTTTCCCCAGTATCATATCAGCACCACCTTCCCCTAGATCACCATCATCCAATATCCAAACCTCGCTACATCCACAGCATGCCTCTACACCGTACTCATCCCTGCGCGTTAAAAACGCTAGCCATTTAGGCCTCGTCAGGCCATCCTATATCCGCGATCCAAGTTCTGACGACTCCCGGTCATCTGTGTCCATATCCAGACCAGGAAGTTCGGCATCCGCAGCGAGGCCCGGGACAAGTATGAGTGCCTCCGCCTCAGGACGGACACCTCTATCTCCCACTCGTACGAGGAACCGAAGTATGAGTTTCGATGACCAGCCAAGGTCGACATCGAAGGCTGGAAGCGTAACTGCCAGGGATCCTAGTGTAACCACTCGGAGACATCATTACACCACTCATACTAGGAGTCTCAGTCATTTTGGCGCGAGTCAGAGCGACGCTGGCGACCCGCCTCAGGCTCGCCGAAATTTACAACGACCTCCTATAACGGAATGGCTCGGACCCCGCACAGCCAAGGCGTTCAAGGCTGCAGGATTACTGGGGTCAGAATCGTCACATTCGTACTTTGATTCGATTCCACCGGCTTCCCCTTCGTCTGCATCTGCACCCAGTAGCCCTAGCCGTCCTCGGTTCCGGGGTACACCTTCTTATACATCCGACTCCCCAAACTCCCCAGGCTCTCCCGTTCTGGGCCCTCATCCCCGTTCAGCCTCCGTAGCTGCTTCCGCCATTTCTGGCTTTTCTGCTCGCTCAAACTCGGTTCGTTCAGCTTCAGCAAGGAGTGGGAGTATACGGAGTGCTTCGACTGCAGCGACAAGTCTCAGCTTGAGTGCCTCCGCTTCAGCACAAGCAACGAGAGAGTATCTCGTCCAAAGTCAAAGTCAAGCTCAGCCCCAGAAAACTTCTTCATCCCAGTTCCATACAACCTTGGCGTCCTCTTCATCTACCCTGAATGTCCCGACTTTCTCTTCCCCCGCTCCTTCAGTCGCTGCACACACATCAACATCAGCATCCGAGCTGCAACAGTTGAAAGACCAACACTCTGTTGAGACCTCTGCCCTGCTTGCCGCGCTCTCGGACGCCCAGCGGTCAACACGCATACTTAGAGCAGAGAACGATGAACTTCGGGATGCACTTGCGTTGAGTGAAGCTAAACAGAACGACCCGGAACGGGAGCATCTAGAAGCTCAACTGGCCGAAATGGAAATCCTGTTGAAGGAAGAGAGGGGAAGGCGGCGGGAGGAAATGAAGGAGGCTAAAGAAATGAAATCGAGACTAGCGGAAGCAGAGTCTCGGGCTGTAGTAGCGGAATCCACCTTGGCCGAGTTTAAAAACATCAACCTTAAACTCCGTCAAGCATTGCATGCCGCTCAACGGGAGAAGGCCTGTGTTGAAGCTGATGCGGAGACGAGGGCGGAGGAGGCGTTAAAGAGGATCGAACAGCTAGAGGATGCGCTGGCGGAGGCGAGTGGAGCAATTGGGGATACCATTGGAATGACCAGGATCTTAGTTGACGCAGATGGTCCTTCTGATCCCAGCGCGCTCCCTACCGATTCCCAAGTCAGTGACTACCATGTGCGTGGCAGACCTAGATGGGCGACCGAGTCGACACCTTCCTCCGCATCTTCGTCGAGGCCTCCGTCAATATTCCCCCAACCACCGGAAAACATGTCTTTGTTGATGTACGAGTCGGGTGAAGGCGTTGAGCGATCAGCGTCAGAGTTTGATGCATCGTCTTTGGAAGATATTTATGTGGATGATATGAACAAGTCAGATACTGGTGGGGATGCGGTAGATTCGAACTTGGACGACAGTGAAAACCAGTGGAGGCATTCCATGCATAGGAGGAAACGCCCTACACATTCTCGACGATCACCACAAGCGAATTCCGTCCGTCTCTCTGGTATAGACCCTTATGGATCTCAGCCCGAATATCATTCACATTCGTATGATCATGGTCAAAATTCTGCTCTACGTGATCACTCATACAATTCGTATGAGTTCCAATATGAAGATGAAGGCGTCGGGAATACTACGTTTTACGATTACGAAGGAGATAGTATCATCTCCTCCGACGGTGACCCAGATTCACTGGATCCTGATGCTGATCCCACTATCCATGCTAATGCTACTGCCAGCCACTACCGTTCTCCTAACTCACACTCCTACCTCCATTCGCATTCGCATTTGCACTCATCTCTATCCGCTTCATCACCCCACACATCTGCACTTAATATACAGACAACTGCAATGACGAAAGCCGCAGCAAGGGATGAGGAGGACGATGGTACGAGCTTTGAAGGGACCGGGACGCCGGGAAGTCCAGCGAGCTTGTTGTGGATGGATCCAGCGGTCGAGCGACATCTGGGAGATTTGAGTGTGGATAATCTGAGCCTGAACTTGGGATAGAGGCGTGCTAGGAGGAGTGGAGGCGCTTGCTTTTAGTTTTTCCATTTCTTTGCCTGCTTTTTTTTTTTGACTTTTTGACTTTGCGACTTTTGGATCTCAAGGGAATTTTGTGCATCATCTTTTTTTTCATCTCTTCGCATTTCATAGATTGCATATACTTACACTTACTTCGCATGCTATTTTATTCTGGCACAACATGCACATATCATTTACTTACTCATCTTTACTTGCATCTTCGGATTGGATATCTGTATTTTTTAGAATAATTGCCATACTACTTGTGCTTTATTATGTCTTATGCTTGGTTTTGCGATTCTCGCTGTTGTTTATATCTTCTTGCAGATAGAATATATCTGAATCGAATCCGTTCGCTCTCCTTCCCTTGAACCTGCTTCCCAACTTGAAGTGATGCGTCAGAATAAGCGCTCCTATTCGCGCTTCTGCAATATTAATGTCACAATATCTATCACTACGTATCGAAGGGCCGATATGGCTCGAACCGAACTTTATAACCTGCCTCCAAACTCGAATGCCCGAAGCAGAGTGTCGGGTGATGAATCTTGGGAATCGGACGTACAAACGCAGATGTGCCACTCAGTTATGAGAACACAATAGTCTTAGGTCGTTGCGGACCATATGCATTGACCTTGTGCTATATACAGATGGTTGTTTATTGTACTTGGTACCTGGTGTTTACAAAATGTAGTCTCATATGAGGTATAGATAGGTATAGGTTTACGTGACTATGGATTTGAGCTTGGTACCATCAGTACAAGTGTTTCTGTCGAGGTCTAACAGAAACCTGGTTATACTGCGCTTCAAGCCTCGTCTCCTGCAACATCACCTTGGAATATTTACGCTCCTCAGCAGTCTCTTGGACATATTCCAGATCCATGGGATGCACATCAAGAAAATTGAGATCTGTACTTTCGAGAGACTCAGAGCGATTAACTGCGACAACTTGGAGCATATGATTCTCCTCGGTCTTCTCGTTTTCATAGAAATGATGAATTTGCCGAACAAACATCCCGATGTACTCAGGACAACCTCGTGCAACAACCATTAGAGCTTTCTCTGTTGCAGGTTTTGGACGCTTGTGGAATGAGACAATGGAGGTGTACGGGATGGAGATGGTCTGGCCCAAGCGCTGACATACCACACCAATCCCATTCACACTATTTGTTGTCTTCACAAAGATCCCACCCTTCTTTGTTGAGGTGTCCAGTGATCCACCATTGATGTCAACCTGGATTGGAATACCCAGAAGCTTGGGATGTAGTATCCAATGCCGCAGGGGTCGTTCAGGCATAGGTGCAGGCAAGGGTGGAGATGCAGGCCAGGAATCAGGGGTTTGTGGTGACTTGGAAGCATGTATGGGATCAGGAGACTGTTGTGGCTCGAGGGGGTCCAGATATACGTAGTCAGGAGCCCAAATACCAGTGAAGATAGTCTCCCTCTCGAAATCGTTCGGCATTGGTGTCAATGCAATGGGCATTGGCATTGATGCATCAGAAGGCACTGACTCCAGAATGTCAGGAAGCTGTTGATTGTAAATAGTGTTGGGTATGTAGAATGACTGTTTGGCAGTGGGCATAAATACATCACATAGGAGATGTTTGGTCCTAGGGATGATCAGATTATCTTCCAGCCTGGAGAGGGAGCACATACTTATGATACCTGACTGCACTGTAGTCTACCTTCACTAGTTGATTGGATGAGTTGGCAGAGAAGGTGTAACGCTCTACAGTAAGTGTCAATCCACTCCGTCCTTGAGGGTTGTGTGGATCCACTACATATCGGTTGACATCTCTGACAGCACCATGCTCTGTTTTATACTCCCCTTTGACAAAATCCACCAATAAACCAACCCAAGGCACTGGGCCTGTCCGCATTGCTTCAAAGGTAGAATTGACACTGAACCTTTCGAGCTGATGATCATGAAGAGGAAGTGATTGGAACAATGGCATGAAGGTTCTATAAAAGGTGTCATTAAATGAAGAACAGACACATAAGTTGTACTCACCGGTGTTCCATGACAGCAGAGTGATCAACCTCAACCGAACAATTATGCTGGGCAATCCACAGCAAAATACAGAGTGAGCCTCTGAAATCTCGTCGAACATCCTTGACAATGCCAATGGAGGAGGCAAATGACCCAGACTGTATGATTACTTCAACATCTTTCCACGGCACTTCCACATCAAACTGGCTTTGGTGAGGTTTAAGTGGTTGATGATCAAGCAGCAGTTTTCCAGTCCTTGGTATAGTTAATAATTATGAGTGCTACAAGTTGTCCGTTACTTACCAACGTTCCAGTACTTCCGAGTGGCCAACAGTACAGGTATTTCCAGTACAAAGGTAGATCAAAAGTTGTAAAGACCGGTTGGAATCCACAAAAACATCCTTTACCCATCCTGTCTGCCCTGCATATGGCTGGGCCAAGAGCTTCACTTCAACGTTTAACCAGGGTGTTTCAGTGTTCGAATAATTTGGTGTAGCAAGTTTCACGGAATTAGCATGAACCCTGAAGTCCTGATGTATTGAGTGAGCAGTTTGGTCCAAGTAGACAATCTCTTCACTTACAATTCCGCTTGTACGAGCACCAATACAGATTCCAAGATGATCATCAATCTTGCCAACCACAAAACCTGACTTTCCAGTATAAGCTCCTCGCAATACTTCAACAAAATTGCCAGGGATAATGTTCTTCTCCAAGTACCGCACCATAACACGCTGATGACCCTGATTGACAACATCAACAACACACCATGATTTCTCCATCTCACCCGCTTCCTGTTCCGACATCAATACTGTCCCAAATGTTGGGTGATCCTTGTAATGAACTATGACTTTTTCTCCAGGATCAAAATGCCAGAATGAAGGTAAGGGCATTGTGGCAGTATCAAAGAGATCTTTTCCTGCGCGCTTTTTTGACTCTGAGAAGAGATGGAAAAGTGAAATAGGGATTTCGCGAGCAGGAGAGACGGAGCTTAAGTTGAAAACTTTGAGCAGAAGGCCATGTTCGAAAGCCCAAGACTTGTATATATATCTATCCCCGCGCTTGACCAGGGCATGTTTGCATTTGGCAAGTTCGAAAAGCTCGGAAGATGGACGAGGAACGCCGCGCTTGCGCTTAGAAGATGGCGCATAATAATTTTCTGACCCTGCCTGCAAGTTAAGCCGAGGAACTACCAAGACCTTGACACCCCTCGCCGAGTCATTGTCTTTGTACGATTCATGAACAAGCCCCACGTCTCCTTGATAAAGGCCCCGTCTAATCTGCACCCATTGACCAGGGGCAAAGCCCCTCTCGTCGTGCATGTGTAGACAGTTATTCAATTCCGATTCGGGGACAAGTGCCAAGGTAGACATCTTGGTATCATAAAGGCTCCTTAGAACTTCCCTCAGAGACTGAGGGCCTGACTTTGAGAACTGGGCTTCTAGATAAACGTAACCGGCGTCACGGGGATTATAGAACGCGGATCGTAGCTCAGTGCGCAACATCTCGTGTTTCGATATCAGTTCGAATATTATATGGTACTCTTGTCTAGGCTGAAGGATAAGCAAATGAGTATACAGGAAGGTATTCTGAAGGTAGATAAGAACTGACAGTGCATTTTACTTGCCAAAGGTGCCAATCTCGTTCACGCAGTGCAAGCCTTTTTCGACCTAGAACAAATTCATCTTCATGCTCCTCATCCACCTCCAGTAACGTTTTTTGGGACATGTAGCGACCTTCAATCTGTGCTAAAAGAGTGTCCAAACCTTTGTTGGGAGTTGATGAAAGGGGAGGAATAGAAGAAGAGGATGTCGAGATTGGAGAAGATAGTCCGAGGCTGTTGACTGGGCCGTCGTCGATGAATCCACCTAAAGAGTGAGTGAGTAATACGGAACAGAAAAAGCCAGGTGTAGCACGTACTGTCCTCAAACCCTTCTACATCACTAAATTCATCATCGCTGGCAAATTGTGCTTCAAGGTCGATGTACTAGGAGCTTCTCTGTAAGTCATTGCGCTCCCCATCTCCATGAGGTTATGGTTGAGAATTATACCTGGTTCAACATATTGATTTCGGTCAATGGATTGGAAGAGCTTCTCGGTTCGAAAGTGCGAGGTTTCGTTCCCTATTTTTTGATTCTATGAAAACACAATGTCAGTTTTGTTCGTTACTTTCAGACTTGAAAGATTTGAATTTTGATTATTGTAATTCTATGTAATTACGTGTCTAACTATTCATACTCTGCACTTACCTTGAGTTTGATGGTGGTGGTACGGAAGCAAGAGACAAGAAAGTGTTCACGTGTCTGACTCGGCAGGCTACGCGACGCGGGCGTCCAGATTTCATTTTGAAAAAGGAAAGTCTGGGCGCTCGGGACTTTTCTTTCTGGGATCGATTGCGCTGTGCTCATCTTAGGAAGATATCTATGTGGATGATATGAACAAGTCAGATACCGGTGGGGATGCGGTAGATTCGAACTTGGACGACAGCGAAAACCAGTGGAGGCATTCCATGCATAGGAGGAAACGCCCTACACATTCTCGACGGTCGCCACAAGCGAATTCCGTCCGTCTCTCTGGTATAGACCCTTATGGATCTCAGCCTGAGTATCATTCACATTCGTATGATCATGGTCAAAATTCTGCTCTACGTGATCACTCATACAATTCGTATGAGTTCCAATATGAAGATGAAGGCGTCGGGAATACTACGTTTTACGATTTCGAAGGAGATAGTATCATCTCCTCCGACGGTGACCCAGACTCATCGGATGTTGATGCTGATCCCACTATCCATGCTAATGCTACTGCCAGCCACTACCGTTCTCCTAACTCACACTCCTACCTCCATTCGCATTCGCATTTGCACTCATCTCTATCCGCTTCATCACCCCACACATCTGCACTCAATATACAGACAACTGCAATGACGAAAGCCGCAGCAAGGGATGAGGAGGACGATGGTACGAGTTTTGAAGGGACCGGGACGCCGGGAAGTCCAGCGAGCTTGTTGTGGATGGATCCAGCGGTCGAGCGACATCTGGGAGATTAGAGTGTGGATAACCTGAGCCTGAACTTGGGATAGAGGCGTGCTAGGAGGAGTGGAGGCGCTTGCTTTTAGTTTTTCCATTTCTTTGCCTGCTTTTTTTTGACTTAGCGACTTTTGGATCTCAAGGGAATTTGTGCATCATCTTTTTTCATCTCTTCGCATTTCATAGATTGCATATACTTACACTTACTTCGCCTGCTATTTTATTCTGGCACAACATGCATATATCATTTACTTACTCATCTTTACTTGCATCTTCGGATCGGATATCTGTATTTTTTAGAATAATTGCCATACTACTTGTGCTTTATTATGTCTTATGCTTGGCTTTGCGATTCTCGCTGTTGTTTATATCTTCTTGCAGATAAGTGATGCGTCAGAATAAGCGCTCTTACTCGCGCTGCTTGTTCTTCCTGCAATGACACAGTATCTATCCCAGCGTATCGAAGGGCCGATATGGCTCGAACCGAACTTCGTAGCCTGCCTTCAAATTCGAATATCTGAAGCAGGACCTCGGTTGAAGAACCTTGGAAATTGGACGTACAAACGCAGATGTGCATACAAGGCTCAGATTTCCGAGCTTATGCGAAACTCGTAGAGATCGCTTCCTTGCGAAATGTCCTCTCAACTGACCTCGAATTTCACTGGGGATTCTCAGATCGGAAGCGGACATTCAGGCGGAGAGTCTCGAAAATCGGATGCACGAGCTCAAATGTGCATACGAGTCTCAGATCTCCGAGTTGACGCGTCAAAAAGATACCAATCTTAACGAGATTCCTTCCTTTCGCCTGTCCGTTAAATTCCATGGGAGATTCTCTCTGAAATCTTCAAACTTTTATGCTTTCCTAAATATGGCTGGCGGATCGGTTGTTATATCGTTCGGGATACATTCATCCTTTCTCATGTCCGCATAACTTGGAGAAAGACTGCTAATTCCACTTCTCGACTCTGGTCTAAACTATGCCTTGCTCAATGTTGGCACCGAAAGGCTTCCATGGATGGGTAAAGGAGTGGATTTCCCGGAGCCAAAGTTTACTCACATACTAAATTTTACAGGCCTGTCGTTCGTAGCATAGGCCCGTTGGATGCCCGGCTATAAACGATCATCTTCAATATTATTGCATTCTTTTATGAGAATTTTGGTTCGCCCTGCTTTCCACTTTGATTTGGATTCCCGTTGACACGACAGAAATCTTTAGGAGCTAGACTACTCTAAGTACCTGAATCTGAGAATAACTAAGGTATATAAATATCAAACGACTCCTAGCTTCAAGACGATGTCGGAAGCTAGCTCGGATCACTTCCGCCATAACATGTAGTATATGGGTATATTGGCGAACAGAGAAAATAAGCATAGGAAAACTGAAATATTTTGATACAGGAAGCTTGACGACTTTTGGAACCGAAGCAAATGTTTAGAAGGGATTTCTTCCCAAGTAGGGACCACTGTTTTGGACGGCACCGACTTCATCAGAGTCTCCTCCTCCGGGGAGTGAAACATTTCCAAAGCCCATTGGACGGAGAAGTCCTATACAGAAGTCAAAATGCAGGACGGAAATGGTCAACGTTTTATGCGTACCTGTAGATTTACAGCAAATAAATTGTCCAGCTCGCTGGTAAGCTCGACTGCCCGTTTTTCGACGGAATCATTGATTTTGCCAACCTCGAGATTTTCTAATAACTTGATAACTTCCTCCAAACCGCTGTATGGAAGTTAACCGTCAATGTCACTTCACTTGCTCAAAGGTCGACTTGCTTTACCTTTTGACCTTATGATGGTCGCATTTTACCTGAAAGCGCAGCTGTCCCCACTCCAAAAATCGCGTTGGCTCTGAATCAAATGACATGGCCTCCAGATAGAAATGGGCATGACTAGCAGCATTGAGCGGTAAAGTTGCCATGGATTTCCATTGCGCTCCATTTTCATTGGTGAGCCAGGGATCCTGGGGATCAGTGAAGGGACTTTTCTTAAATCACAAGAAATCAATGTTCGGTGGGAGAGGGTGAAATTCACCAATCGATAGCAGGCACCAACCTTGGCCAGCTCCAAGCAGCCATATCCTAGCCGAGCAACTTCGCTTTTAGGAGCATAAAAACTGAGGAATCTTTCGGTGCACTCGTATCGTTCTTGTTCGTCCATGATAGCTGGGCACTGAACTTTGAGACGACTCGGACAAGTAGCATATATACACCTATCTTCTGTTGAAATAATAAGGTCTGTGACTTGACTATACAGAGCTTGAAGCTGTCCATGATGTGGAAACAGGACCTATGTAACTTGTGCACAGGGCCTATGGAACTTGTGAACAGCATAGTATAGCTCATGATACAAGGTGTGACGCTCAAATGTTCACCCTGTCTCCCCTGAACGACAAGCAGTTATCTGCATACTATCCACGAGATTGAAACTTACTTCATTCAAGCTAGCGCCTCGGACAGAAAGACATTTTTTGAAGTTTATCCGCGACGAGTGGAAGTTCTGCGTGTCAACAGTAATTCAAACAGAGACAACTGACAGCCTGAGCATCCCTATTCTGGAAAGAGTACTTGAGACCCAAGGATGGGATGAACAAAGTTTATCTCCGACAGAATTGAAACTCGAAGGTGGCACTAGTCCTGTGGATACTTTTCCATACTTCATGAGTAATTATAAAAATCGCCTTGATTAGACTGGACACCAAACGCTCAGCTTAAATACGAGTCACTTGTGTTCCTTGACCACGAAAGTATCCTACATGTGAGGGCTGAAAATACGAGGAAACAAATCTCTTCAGTACAACTTGAAGACCATGATTATGTCCGACACATGAAGATGAAAAACTTACCAACCAATGCAATGGACGCTGCTTGAGCATTTCAATCAATCAAAGTATAAGTTGCAGACCAACACCGCTCGAACGCTGTCAGCAGTTGAGTACTTTCGAGCGGTGTTGTGGGTCAGTGAATTGCCAGTCCCAATTTCAAAAATGAGTCGTCGTTTCAATCGATTGATAAGGTCAAAGTGCTTGGTCCAGGGTGATTCATAAAATCGGTTCCGTCGCTTCATCAGCCTGATACATAATTCCAGTCTAAGGTACTGATGAAGATAGCAGCACACTCAGCCTCCTATGTCAGAATCCAAGCTGGAACGTCATCTTTTGATGAATCCGGATTGAAATTCAAAACTCGATGAAGTTACACTCGAAATGTTACAGCAATTAGCAGTGTAGACAGTGAAATCAACATGTAGCACAGAATTGGGACGAACCTATGCCCGTTTCCTCCTTTGTGTCCGTTATCCAGGGCATCAGTTGCCGCTGTTGCATCTATTCGCATCGGAGGTCTATCTATTGGTTCTGCAATGACATTGTAGTCTCCGAGTATAACGGTGTCGCGTGAAGAAGTCATCAACCTTCAGCATTCTCTGTTATGTTGCCGCTGGGGGTGTGGCATTTTCTCCTCCTTCTTTCGGGTATCCATCCCCCTTCTTGCTTGCTTTTGCAACTAGTAATAATCTTTAGCAAGCTCAGTGTCCGCCACATCTGAATTCACAAAAAAAACAATAAGTACCTCCAGACTTGTGCAACCAGTTGCAAGTGCATATATATTCGCCGTGGACAATGATAGGCTTGATATTGTTGTAGGTATAGTCAAACAGTTCTGCAGCCATCCATCTGGTACTTCCGTGGAGATTTCCTGATGAAGACGAGAGGGTCTGCCTCAGGGATACCTTCTGTATTATGTGACCGCTGTAACCCGCTGTGGTCAAACGCCTGCTCATCAATATCAACACCACGGTTTGGCTTCTGCGTCTGGTCGCCACCGGGAAAGAATCATGGCTGTAAATTCCTTGGGATAGATTGTAGTGTCATCGCACAACTTTGGATGCAATGTGAGAGGTGAGATTCGGAAGAACGGTCACGAGTGTACGTAAGTGCTTGGAGTAGAGGATCGATGTCCGACCTGAAGGAAGCCATGTGCAGGCATTTTATTCCGGGAAAGAGTGGGAGCACTGCAGTCAGCCTCTGCTCTGCGAAGAGCTGGCCATCGCTCGCCCCGAAATTCTGAAGTGTCAATGAAGACAACGTAGTTGCAGTACGGCGCTGAAAACCAACCAGCCAAATCTGCGAAAGGGCGACAAAAAAAAAACTCGTTCTGTCGATAAAAAGACCACATCGCACCGATATCTGGGTTAACTGGCTTGGACATAGTACTCGTATGTAGGTGCTCTATACGTAAGTAGTACTAGCATTACTATAGGAGATTGTGGTCCGTTCTTCCGCGGACGGAAGCGAGACAAAGACATCGAGGAATCAGAAAAAGTCGAAGACCAAGCCGCGGAAGCTCCTACAGAACGATATCACAACAAAGCCGCCAATTGGTCAAAGCGAGTTCCGCTGAGCTGATTTAGATTTTAGTCAGTTACTACGGGACTCAAACGGGACTTCTCATGAAATACTTGGAACATTGTTACTTACTATGTAATGACAACTTTGATGTATGCTAGTATCGAGCAGTCATAGATTAGAATCAGAATCAGAATCGGTATACTAAGATAAGTCAGGCTCCAGAAAATTTAGGTTCGACTTTCGACCGCACCAAGCATCAAATAAGCAAGCACAAAAAAATCATAAGCAACCTTCCTAGTACCAAATCTTTACATCCAGCCCAGCTAACCCAGAGAGAGATTTGATTTCCCTTTTCCCTAGGGCCCTCAGAGATACCTTCTGTAACCGCTGTAGCCCGCTGCGGTCAAACGCCATTTGCGAGTCAAGATCAACGCCATGATTTAGCTCAGACTCATCCACGTCTGGCCACCATCGTGAAAGGAGCATAGCTATTAGCCCCTCGTCCTCCCCGGGTAAAAAATCGTAATGCAATGTAAAATTTGGTGAGCTTTGGAAGAAGGTTATGGTGCTCTTTAGTATATGTCAATGCTTGGAGTAGAGGATCAACATTGAATGAGCAAGTTTCCAAATGTAATGCTTTGATTTCGCGGGAGAGTGAGAGTGCTGCAGTCCAGTCCTCGGGCTTGAGTTGGCCATGACGCGCGCGGAAATACTGCAGTGTCAATGTGGACAATGCAGTTGCGGAACGACGCTGAAACCTAACCAGATCTGCAAAAAGCTGATGAACGTTCTGTCCATAATGATAAAGAGTGAGCTCTTCAAGCAGAGGTGAAGTAAAGCAGGATAAGAGGCTTGTACCGTGACTGTCTACTTGATGACAACTGACTCTGAGCGACTTTAGTGTGGGTAGAAGGAAGGTGGGGAATCTCCCAGACAAGTCAGGCCAGCAAATGTCAAGGTGGACAAGCACCTTGCATCGAGGTAATAAGTCCACATAGACAGCTGGGTCGAATTCAGGCTATCCAGATGACAGATTTTCAGTGAGTTCAGTTGTTCTACAGGCAGTGACAACCGCTTCACGATAGTGGAGTTGTCGAACGCAATATCGACATGTCGTAGTTCGGGTACATCAATAAGCATCATACTGATTCGGTCAGAAGTGCACCAGCTCGGAAAAACTGCATCGCACTTGATAGAGATTACCTCCAATAGAGGAAAGGAGAGTTTGGATAAACTTGAGGAAATGAAAAAGGGAAGATCTGATCGATATCGCGCCCGTGTACAATGGAAATCCAATAGTCGAATTCTGTGATGGAAGAAAAAGACATGTTTCAATATTTCGGTCGTCGAGGAAGCCTCAGCAATGAGGTATGTCTATGCAAAGATACACATCCAAGGGCAGAGTTTGACTGCGAGAGAGCCATTCTCTAACCCATTCAAATTTTCCGGATGTTTCCTCTGATACGATGGAGGGAGAATTTGGACCACAGTCGAGGAGTGGAATGGGCAGCTTTTCTCCAAGCTATGCACACACGACAAAGGGCGGATGTACGGTGACGGTATCCAACTCGGATTTCCAACTGCCCTCGAGAACACACGATAGTTCGAAGATTTCAGAGAGAAGTTCCTGTGGAGCTCGACGGATGGGCGAGAGGATGTTTTGAAACGAAGCAATCTCGACGAGTTTCTCTTTTTTTCGACGCTCAAGCTCAAGCTCAAGCTCGGAGATCTTAGGCTCCTCGTATAGACGCTTGAGCCCCTTTTCGAGACTCTCCACCTGAGACTCCGCTTCGGATATTTGAGCTCGAAGGAAAGATATGTCGCCTGGTCCAAGGTATATCGGCCCGTCGATGCGAGGTTGAGATAGAAAGTGCGCCATTTAGAGAGGAACAGGATAATAGCTGATTGGGTTTAAGTCAAGATGAACATGCGCTTAAGAAAGCGCCTGGCGCCTTTGAGGTCAAAGCGTACCAGTGCGACTTGAAGCATCGATATAAATGCAAAAACGTCTAACGAGCATGATATATACCAATGGCACTCTCACTGAGTTGTCGGTACTAAGAGCAAAAAATTGAAGTAGTACAGTGATTTCCCGTGCTAAGCTTGTACTAAGCATCGAATAAAGCAACGACAGAAAAAAAGAACGCATTCCCTCCCTAATCACAAAATTCTACATCCAAGCCAGTTAACCCAGACACAGATGCAATTTCCGTTGATACATTGCAGTATCCCCTCAGAGATACCGTCTGTAACCGCTGTAACCCGCTGAGGTCAAACGCCAGTTGCGAGTCAATATCATCACCATGGTTTGGCTCAGAATCATCTGCGTCTGGCCACCACCGGGAAAGAATCATGGCTGTCAACTCCTTGGGATAAATTATAGTGTCGTCGCGCAACTTTGGATGCAATGTGAGATTTGGAAGGAGATTATGACGGTCACGAGTATACGTGAGTGTTTGGAGTAGAGGATCGATGTCCAACCTGAAGGAAACCATGTGCAGATATTTTATTCCGGGAAAGAGTGGGAGCACTGCAGTCAGCTCTTCGGCGAAGTGCTGGCCATCGTTCGCTCCGAAATTCTGAAGTGTCAATGAAGACAACGTAGTTGCAGAACGGCGCTGGAAACCAGCCAAATCCGCAAAAGGACGACAAAAAAACTCGTTCTGTCGATGAAGAGTGAGCTCTTCAAGCAGAGGTACAGTAAGGCAAGACAAGAGGCCTGCACCGTGACCGCTCGGTTTATGACAACTGACTTTGAGCGACTTGAGTGCGGGTAGGAGGAAGAAATGCTGGGTGTAGAGTCCTCTATAGTCTTTGAACCGAACGTCCAGGTGGACAAGTTCATTGCACCGAATTAACCAGTCCTTATAGTCAAGTGGATCATATATCTCCAGCGACTCCAGCTGTTCTACAGGCAGTAGGAACAGGTCCGACATACCCCGTAAGGGGTAGGTGATTGCCATGTTGACATGTCGTAAATTGGGTGAACCTATGAGCATGTAGATTTTGTCAGGAGTGTACCTCAACTGACTGGGATGAAAGTACGAAAGAGTGATTTTCTCCAACAGAGGAAAGGAGGACTGGGGTAAACTTTGGAAAATGGGAAGATGTGATCGATATTTCGCTTGTATATTGAGATCCAACAATCGAATTCTATGGCGGAAGGAGAAGACATGTTCCACTATTTCGGTCGTCTCGAGAGCTTCATCATCATCAAATTGAGCGAACACGGAAAGATACACGTCCAAGGGCTGACTCTGGCTCCGAGAAATCCATTCTCTAACCCATTCAAATTCTCCGGGCTCTTCTCTGATTCGATAATGACGTGTATCGTGGCAAAATTTGGACCACAGTCGAGGAGTAGAATGGGCAGTCCTTGTCCAAGCTATGCACACACGACAAAGGACGGATGTACGGTGGATGATATTGTAACTGGATTTCCAACCGTCCTCGGGAACACACGACAGTTCGAAGATTTCAGAGAGAAGCTCCTGTGGCATTCGACGGACGGGCGAGAGAATGTTTCGAAGAAAAGCAATCTCGACGAGTTGCTCATCTTTTCGACGTGTCAGCTCGGAAATCTGAGCGTCATCATCATATACACGCTTGAGCTCATTTTTGAGACTCTCCACCTGAGACTCCGCTTCGGATATTCGAGCTCGAAGCAAAGATATGTCGCTTGGTCCAAGGTATATCGGCTCCTCGATGCGAGGTTGAGATAAAAAGTATGACATTTCGGAGGCTGCGGTCAAGGTTCAAGCTAGGATGCAATTAAGCGCTCAAGACCGCGCTGCGTACGATGTACTTCGAAACCTTCCATAAAGTATTGTCATGATTCTTGATACAAGCTATGTACAAAGAAATTGCTTGCATCAAGCAGAACAAACAAGGAACGAAAGTGCAAACGAAAGCATAAAACAATCGACGAAAAGTCAAAAATGTCTAACGAGCATGATATATACTAGTAGTACTGTCAAAAAGTTTAAGTAGTACAGCGATTTCCCGTACTAAGCTTGTACTAAACATTCTTAGCGCCACTACAGTGCAATCCCGACAGCCCAATCTCAGGAACAACGACTACAACATTCCCGTACTAAGCTTGTACTAAACATCGAATAAAGCAAGAACAGAAAAAATGAACGTATTCCCTTCCTAATTACCAAATTCTACATCCAAGCCAGTTAACCCAGAGATAGATGCAATTTCCGCTGATGCGTCGCGGTATCCCTTCAGAGATACCTTCTGTAACCGCTGTAACCCGCTGCGGTCAAACGCCAGTTGCGAGTCAATATCAGCACCATGGTTTGGCTCAGACTCATCCACGTCTGGCCACCATCGTGAAAGAATCATAGATGTCACCCTCTCCTCGGAAAAAACTACGCCATTTATATCCCAGGAGGGGACTAAGGCCAGAGTTGTGAGATTTGGAAGAAGGTTGTGACAGTGTTGAGTATATGTCAGTGCTTGGAGGAAAGGATCGACATTCCCCATAAAGGAATGGATATGCAAAGATTTTATTTCAGGAAAGAGTAGGAGTGCTGCAGTTAACTCCTCGGCGAAGACCTGACCATCACCCATGTGAAAATTCCTCAGTGTCAATGAAGACAATGCAGTTGCAGAACGGTGCTGAAATCCAGCCAAATCTGTAAAAAGCTGGCGAAAATTCTGTTCACCTTGATAAAGAGTGAGCTTTTCAAGCAGAGGTGAAGTAAGGCAGGATAAGAGGTTTATACAATTCAGAGGATTGTACATTTCACAACAAACAACTGTGAGCGACTTTAGTGCGGGTAGGAGGAAGGAATGACTGGTGTGGAATCCAGGCCAATACCTGGGCCATCTAATGTCAAGGTGGACAAGTCCCTTGCAGCGATGTAACAGCTCCTCATCAGGTCCGATTGTTTGGAGCGAGGTCAGTTGTTCTACTGGCAGCAGAAACATGCGCGCAATAGAATCGTCAGCGAAAATGCTGACACGCCTCAACTTGGGTGCGTCTATGAGCATGTCGATGCTCTTAGGATCGGATTCCCAAACAGTTCCCCTATCGAATTGAAGAGATATTTCTTCCAATAGAGGAAATGAGGACCGGGTTAAGCTTCCCAAAATGGGAAGAAAGGATTGATATTTTCGGTCTGCATAGAGATCCAACAATCGAATTCTATGACGGAAGGATAAGACGTGTTTCAATATTTCGCTCGTCTCGGGAGCGTCATAGTGAAATCTAGCGCTCACGGAAAGATACACGTCCAAGGGCAGACTCTGACTCTGAGAGATCCATTCTCTAACCCAATGAACTTTTCTTTCCATTCGATACAGAACCCGGATATCGAAGCGAGCCATATTGAGGCAGAATTTAGACCATAGTTGGGGAGTGGACAGGGCAGCCCTTCTCCAAGCTATGCACACACGACAAAGGACGGATATACGGTTGACAATATCATGATTGGAATCCCAACCGTCCTTGGGAGCACATGAAAGTTGGAAAATTTCAGAGAGAAGCTCCAGTGGAATTCGACGGATTGGCGAGAGGATGTTTCGAAACGAAGCAATTTCGACGAGCTTCGCATCTTTTTGACACGTCAGCTCGAAGATTTGAGCCTTGTCTTCGTATACACGCCTAAGCTCGTTTTCGAGACTCTCCAAATGAGACACTCCTTCGGATATCCGAGCTCGAAGGAAGAATATGTCGTCTGGTGCAAGGTATATTGGCTCCTCGATGCGAGGTTGAGTTAGATAGTGCGACATTGAACCTGTAGCTGATCGACGAGGTCAACGTGAAGAAGCGCTCGAAAAGCGCTTCCGCCTTGTCTAATCTTATCTTATCGGCCTTCCAATGACCACCACCAGTCCAATACCTCGACCTCTTCGTGGCTCGCGAATTGACGTCTTTTATCCGGTAAAGGCTGAAAATGTGCCCTCTCTGAGCTCTTTGGACAGCGCGTTCCAGCTGCAAGAGTACATTTCACTGGTCATTCGACTGGATGTTCACGACGTGGATCGTATAGTCTCTATCCCCGCCAAAACAGAAGAAGCAGATTCAAAAGTGACTGTGGATGAATCTTGCTGGATTTATGAACAATTACGGTATCTAATTATCTTTTTCACTCCAAGCATAGCTGCTTATACTATGAATTTTCCAGGCGACTAGCTCAGGACCTGACGCACCCTCTCATAACAAATCTGCAAAATGAATGCACTCGGCAGACATGTCCAGAAATGAAGGCCGGTGAATGGCTCTACTTGTGTGTAGCCCACGGGAATGACGGTGGAATGGAACAATGCTGCGCCATAGACTACATTCTTCACACTATCGACTCTGCAACTGCTCTTTTAAACTCTCCTCGCGCTTTTCCTTCCAGGATGGCCATTCCTGCACCCTCGTACCGACACTTTTCCTCTCTCGCTCGACGGCTAGGTCGCATATTCGCGCATGCTTATTTCCATCATCGCGCACTTTTCGAACAAGCGGAGGCCGAGTCTAGCTTGTATAGAAGGTTCGAAGAGATTGTGGGGAGGTGGAACCTTGTTCCAAGAGAATTTCTCGTTATTCCTAACCGGGAGGACGTGGACGTTGGCAGAGGAGAGCCCAAACTTGCTGCTGCTGCCGTCGAAATGACCATCCTTAGCAACCAGGATAAACTAGCAGACCCCAGTAACATCTCTCCACCCACAGAAGACCAACTTAAATCTCCTGGAACGAGTAGTCCCGGACGGCGATTTGGTCGCAACCGAACGGACACGATGGTGTTTAGTGAGGCCAGCGCGTTGGTTGAAGAATTGTCCAAGTCGCCTGCTGTTCAACCTGGACCGGAGATAGATGTGGAGATGGACGTCGCAGGTGAAGAAGAGGAGGAGGAGGAACAGGATGGACCAACGATAAACTCAGATGAACCTTTGTTCTCTGTTGACGAAGTGGATAGGGATCTTCCTGCAGACAGATTTGAGTCTGTTGAAGAAGAAGAGGGAAAGCTCGCTCCAATGCCTTCGGATGAGCTACCAATGATATCTCCATCCTCGTCCACAGCGCCATCCGATCCAGTACCGCAGGATGTCCACGTCGTAGCACTCGATGATCCTCCCAAGAAAGATGCTCAACCTGCGGAAATTTTATTCGACCGAACCAGCTCCAGTCGAAGAGCCTCAGGTAGAAGAGCCAGTGTCTGAACCGGCGGCGGCGGAATCTGACCAGGCTGTCGCTGTCGAACCTGTTTCTACCTCGGATGCGGATGCGGAGGCGGAGACGACTGAATCATCAGAAATTGAACCTGCGGAGGTTCAAGTCGAGGAGGCAGCGAAGGTGGAAAGTACCACGGATGCTGTTGATGGAGGCTCCATCGAAACCGCAGAGAGCGAAATAGAGGAGGTACCTGTGGAGATGCCTGCTGAGATACCTGCGGAAATGCCTGCTGAGATACCTCCGGAGGTACCCGCGGAGGAGGACAAGGCGGAGGATAAGAAGGATGAAGAGGAGGTCACTGCAGAAAACTGAGGAGTTGAATGTGCAGGAGGCTGAGATACAGGCTTGATTACATTTTACGTCAATTGTTTTATGCTTTCGTTTGCACTTTCGCTCCTTGTTTGTTCTGCTTGATGCAAGCAAGTTTCTTCGTACATAGCTTGTATCAAGATCATGACAACTATTTCATGAAGTATCGATTCCATCGAAGTACGCGGTTTGAGCGCTTAATCGCATCCTGGCTTGAACCTTGACCGCAGCCTCCGAAATGTCATACTTTTTATCTCAACCTCGCATCGAGGAGCCGATATACCTTGGACCAAGCGACATATCTTTGCTTCGAGCTCGAATATCCGAAGCGGAGTCTTATTTGGAGAGTCTCGAAAACCAGTTCAAGGGTGTATGCGAGGATAAGGCTCAGATCTCCGAGCTGACGCGTCGAAAAGATGAGCAACTCATCGAGATTGCTTCATTTCGAAACATCCTCTCGCCCATCCGTCGAATTCCACTGGAACTTCTCTCTGAAATCTTCGAACTGTCGTGTGTTCCCGAGGACGGTTGGAAATCCAGTTGTGATATCGTCCTCCGTACATTTGTCATTTGCCGTGTGTGCATAGCTTGGAGAAAGGCTGCCCATTCTACTCCTCGACTGTGGTCCAAATTCTGCCACGATACGCGTATTTATCGAATCAGAGACGTGTCCGGAGAATTTGAATGGATTAGAGAATGGATCTCTCGGAGCCAAAGTCTGCCCTTGGACGTGTATCTTTTACGTCACATATGGATCTTTCTCGGTCACCGAAATCTTGGAAACTGTCTTATCCACCCATCATAGAATTCGATTATTGAATCTCTCTGTGTGCGATAATTATCAATCATATCTTCCCTTTTTCCAAAGTTTACCCCAGTCCTCCTTTCCTCTACTGGAGGAAATATCTCTTTCGTGCTTTCCTCTTGATCGTCAGTACTCTCCTGACAAAATCTACATGCTCATAGGTGCACCCAAATTACGATATGCCGATATTGTGGCCGACCACTCTTTTGCGGAACTGTTGCTACTGCCTGCAGAACAACTGAACTCGTTGAAGATACATAACCCACCCGACTATAGGGACTTATTACCTCGGTGCAAGGGGCTTGTCCACCTCGTCATTAATTGGTCTCAGTCATATGCCAGGAATCTCCGATTCCCTACCAACCATTTCTTCCTTCTACCCACACTAAAGTCGCTCCAAGTCAGTTCTCATGTAGTGCGCGGCGGGGTGCAATCGTCTTGTCCTGCCTTACTGCACCTCTGCTTGAAAAGCTCACTCTTTGCCAATGGGGAGGCGCTTTTGTTACCCTTTTGCGGATTTGTCTTGCTTTCAGCGCCGTTCTGCAACAGCGTTGTCTTCATTGACACTGCAGAATTTCAGCGCGCAGGATGATCAGCTCTTCACAGAGGAATTGACTGCAGCACTCTCACTCCTTCCCGAAATCAAAGCATTACATATTGAACGCTTTTCATTGAACATTGATCCTCTACTCCAAGCATTGACATATACTAAAGACCATCGTGATCTTCTTCCAAATCTCACCACTCTTACATTGCAACCAGATCAGTTCTGCAATGACAATGCAATCTATCCCAAGGAATTGGCAGCCATGATTCTTTCTAGGTGGTGGCCAGACATGGATGAGTCTGTTGATATTGACTCGCAACTGGCATTTGACCGTAGCGGGTTACAGCGGTTACAGAAGGTAACTCTGAGGGGATACCGCAACGCGCCAGTGGAAATCGCATCTGTCTGTGGGTTGACGGGCTTGGATGTAGAGTTTTGTAACTATGAAGGAAGTGCTTATGCATGATTTTTTTTTGTGTTTGCTTATTCAATGCTTAGTATGGTTGAAAGTTAAACCCGTTGTACATAAATTGGCTAAAACCCAAGTTTTCTTAGTATACCGATTCTGATGCCAATCTACGACTGCTTGATACCAGCATATATCATGCTCATTGTTAGGTAAAATTACATTGATGTTTCAACTCATGACGAGTCTGGTAGTAGTACAATCTAAACAGTTCAGTAGAGCTCGCTTTGACCACTCTACTTTGACAATTGTTAAGTGCCTAATTCGCTCGCATTCGAAGGCCAAACAAGAGTTCAAACCACTAAAGGCTCATGATTCTTTGAATTTCGCCTACAAAAAATCGAAATGGCTAGCGAACAACATAAAGCATGCGGAAGCTGAGGAGTTGAATGTGCAGGAGGCTGAGATACAGCTGATACCGTTTTCGTCGATTGTGTTATGCTTTCGTTGAACTTCTTTGTTCCTAGCCGACGGCTTTTACACCTCTTACTCAACCAGCTACTTGCTTATTCTCGAAATGTCACACTATTTTAGTATCTATCTCAGCCTCGCACTGAGGAGCCGGTATATCTTCAGGCAGTATATCTTATCTTCGAGCTCGAATCTCCGAAGTGGAATTTAAGGTGGACAGTCTCGAAACAAGCTCAGCGTGCATGCAAGGATGAGGCTCAGATCTCCGAGTTGGCGAAGATGCAAAGCTCATCGAGATTGCTTTGTTCGAAACATCGTCCGTCGAATGTCACAGGAACTTCTCTCCAAAATCCTCGAACTGACATGTGTTCCCGAGGAAGGTTGAGAATCTAGTTACGATATCGCCTGCCGTACATTCGTCCTCTGTCGTGTGTGCATAGCTTGGAGAAAGGCTTTCCACTCCTGTGGTCCAAATTTTGCCTCGAACTACACGATTATTCAATCAGAGAAGAGTCCGGAGAATTTGAATAGGTTAGAGAATGGATCTCTGGAAGCCAAAGTCTGCCCTTGGATGTGTATCTTTGACGGATGAACCGGTTAGCGGAGAACAGGAGGATCCAACCTACCGATTTTCAAGCCCCACCGTGTACCATCTCTGCTGCTACCCTCGGTTATATGAGGGTTTTTATTGTTCTCAGCTGCTGAAAAATGCTTTCTGCAAGTTTCCTGCAACGGATTTAGAAGAATTGGTCTCGGGAGAGTACTCGTCGACTGCGGTCCACTCTATGCGTGCTCCTCATTGAAGGGAGACCGAGAGGGATATGAGTAATGAAGTTTATTAAGTGAATATGAGTATTGGCCTAAAGCGGCGATTGTTCGAGCATGCCAACGAGTGAACCCGCAAGAGCTATGAAGACTGAACTTGAACGAGGCTGAAAGCAGCACTGCAAGAGGACTAAGTACTAAGCACAAACTAAGCGAACAAGAACTAGGAGTAGCTACGTATGGGGGAAGGAAAAACAAAGAAAACAGCAGAAACAAGTCTGCATGCATCATGTGAGATGCTGGACGAAGGGAAAGAGACAAAAGAAGAGCATCCCTATATATAGTATATATGTAAGAGAACAATAGCGCCGTCAAGTCGTTCCATAGACTGCGGTCAACTGACTTTGACTGGTCGAATTATAACACGGTCGTGATGAGAGTAGGACCGTACGTGTTCATAGAAAGTAGTTATCTTAAAATATATCGAATCGTAAAGTAAATAAGTACCTAAAATGGACTCGGAATAAAGAGACAAGTACAGTATCACGATAAGTGAGGTAACAGATGTCAAGAACAAAACACCCAAGTGTACAACAGTAGATCGGAAACCATATTACACTCCCAACACCAAGGAAGGATGGAAGTTTATTACAGCTAAGGAAACGGTGCACCACTACGCCAACATAGTCTCCTAGTCTCCTCCTTTAGTAAGCAGATTAATCTGACCACAAAAAAGATTAATGGAAAGATATGAAATAGAATAGAACGCAAGAGAATGCCGGGCAAGCAGGTTAAACTCGTTCTTCGATAGCAAAATTTTGACTAGTACAACTCAAGCCATACTCATATCGAGTTTTACCGTTCAAGTAGTACCTCACCGCACTGGCGACAACCCAATATTTATCTCCAATTCACTGAGCACATCGGCATTGAACGCCGGTCCCTTCTTGTACCAATTTGGAGTCGTTTCTTGTCTAAATAGGAATGTTCAGTGAGGTCTTGGGTGCCCACTGGGATGCGTAAATGGACTAACTGGATGTCAACGGTGACCTGTGTGCTGGGAAATCCAACGGTGCTATGGAGATCGCTGAGAGCAGTTGAATCGACGCCTCCTCTTCCTCTGAATGAAAAGAACCCTCCTTCGCTGGTCCCATGGTCATTTTCAGAGTGACGAATGTTCACTGTAGGAGGGGATTTAATAAACAGAGGGTAATCGTGCTGGGGAGAGAATAAGGAAGGGGAAACCGTACAAGAAACAAATAGAGAGAATGTATAAAATTTGGCGAGCATCATGTCCGCCATGACTAACAAGGCAAGATGAGGTTAAGTAGGTATTTAACTTCAGGATGAATTGGACGTACCAAAATAAAATCCGATGCTGCCATGATTGACCAGACCAATAGCAAAGGCTTGAGCAAAAAGGGAGAGAAGGTTGCATTCCACTGTCCGGACAATGAGTCGACGGAAGCGTCTGACGAAGAAGAAAATTAACAGGGACGCCTGAGGGATCTGGGACCGAATACCGTGGAGCATGGTAACTGGCTTGGTTTTGTTGCATCTTTTGCCGCTTGATTCTGAAACGGAGATCAAGGTAGTAAATCATTGAGGTCGTGATTAAGACATCCGCGGCGCTAGTGAACATTGAGCCTCAGTACTTATAGATTTTAAATAATGGAAAACAACATCTTACACTGAACCCCCCAGCCAAATCCAGCCTATGGGTCTGACGATCGATCAGCAGTTGAACTGGTAAATTCCAAATGAGTCATGCACTTACAGGAGGAGGCTGAGATCTGAGGTCAGTTTGTGTGTTGCTAGAGTGTATACTTGCCGGCAAACGATACCTGTGGAGATTAAGGATATTTATGTATTTGTTAGATGAAGAGGCAACTTCAAGCAAAATTCCATACACCAGCCCAATATGGAGAGACATCCTATCACTCCAGGTAGAATCCAGTTCTTTCTCATGGTCATTGTCCAAAGTCGCCACGCATAGAAGAGCTGCACACTGAGACCACACGTTGCCCTGCAAACGGTAATCCGTTAGCCATTAACGCAAGCACTGTAACAAAAATGCAACCGCTATCGCACAAGAAGAAAGGTTCAACGACGACCGCCCAAGGGATGAACGTCGTAGCAGCGGGATCTGAAGAGCAAAGATGGTTATATATATATAGTAAGTTAACAATAGAATGTATCCCGAGACTCACTCCCGTAATTTGCGACAGCCCAGTCATAACTCCAGACACCTGCCAGTGCAATAATATCAGTAGGTTCGAAGCTCCGATTCGTGAAATGATGCCGACCAGTTGCAATCGTGTCACCAATGCACAAGCTGACACACAGAACCACGAGTGCTCTGAGCCACCGTGTATCATTGGGGAACTTTGAGAAATAGGTCCATGCTGGTGAATTAAATACCGTCAATATGAAACCAGTACGCTCAAGCACTCACCGGCAGAAAGCACGATACCCATTGTTAAGTACTGTAATAACATTACTTGAGCTCAATTCATGAGATTAGAGCCTTGTACGAACCGAAAGGTAGTTGCTGACAACCTGACGTAATCTGTTAGTTAAGTTTCCTCAAATTTAGAAGAGACCTACCACTGCTCCAACTGAAATATTAATCTGGGCCTGCTCTGCTGGAGAAAGGCCCGACATCGTGAAGTTTCTGGTGTGGGGAAGAACAGTGAGTGGTTTGGGCGGGATGTGAAAGGATGATAGGATATATGAAACTTAAATATATTCAGAAAGGTAATACAATTCCCGATTCACCATTTTCGCTTTAACTCTGCGTACGTTAAGGTCCGTGCCTACCCAAATATATCTGTTTCCGTCATTTACGGAATGTATCTGTTTTCGTTTGAAGGTTCGACCCTCGCCGCTTGCGGCCTGCCCCCAATCATTTTCCCTGCTCTCCCACCCTTTACAGCCGCCAAAAATCCTGAGGTGACGAAAGCAATCCAGTTCTGGTGGTAGGTGAATGAATTGAAGAATTCTAATATGGCCTTTGTCGCTAAGTACATGCAGCCACATTCTGCCACATTATTCTTGACCGACTTTTTGATTAAGTTTGTGACCCATTAGAACTCCGGTGTTTCAGGGTCGTTTCAAGGGTTGTCTAATAGAATTATCCATTCAAACTATAAGCTTTGCGTGGGAGATGGAAACTGGTTACTGCAGTAATGGCGACTCCTGTCGCGTCCTCTTGAGGCTCAGACTGATAGGATGTCAAACCTTTACAGACAAGAGAGAATGAACAGCACACGTCAGCCTCATGCACTGGCCAGGGACGAGTCGCATCATAGCTGAAAGCTTATTCGAATTGGATCGCATTTACTGGATAAAACTATTGAGAAACCCCGTTTTCGCCAGGAACCCTAGGTTTCTCGGGAAACCCTATGCAAATGTCATTCTAAGGTTTCTGTTGATTTGGCCGCTGCCCGGCCGGATGTTCCACTTTCCTGGGCGCTCCCTGGGCGCTTCGACACTTTTGCTCTTTACCTTTCCTCATCATTGGGTCAGCGCTGGCCATAGACTCTATCATTCTTAACACCTTACCATTGTAATAAATTCATTTTATTCAGTTTATCACCATGTTTTCAGCTCAGAGAGCTCTCACAGTTCACCATCTTATGCCCAGGACTCAGTGAACTTCGAAGTAGGAGGTCTTAAAGGCAGATCTATAAGTAAGAACCCTTCATGGCTAATAATTCAGAGACATTGCGTATCAAACTTGCCAATACGCGTCAAGTTCCAATGTAACAACACTCTAAAATATTCCGGTGATGAGACTCGAGAGGGCTGAGGGACAGACTCATTATCATGTACTAAGCGTAGTTCCTATTCCATCCATTATTTGGGCAACAATGAAGACTATCAGTATTGCTGAAATCTGCCATGCAGCAGCGCACAAAATAGTTGGCCGTGAGTCACCTACACGGTACGCGGTACGCGACGCGCGTTGGCCCAGACCGGAAAAATGTAGGGGTCGGGATTAGCTAATCCGGCCCATGGCCGTGCATACACGGGTTCTCCCATAGTCATCAGGGGTTTCTGCAAAAATCAGGGTTTCTCAATAGTTTTATCCGCATTTACTTGTCCCAACCAAATCAATTCCAATGAATAAGTTTCTACAATGACTAGGAGAGAAGTAATTAACTTACAACATAATACAGCCACGTGCCTAAACGAGTGCGCGCTTAAGTAAGCGCCGAGATATACGAAAATAGAAGAAACAGATAAGTAATAGTCCATGTGGCATGAGATAAGATAAAGTGTTCGTAACATTCATAGCACTGGGTTGCGCTGTCATAGTAACAGGTATCTATTTATATTCCCATGTCAGTCATTCCTGAGAGATATGTTGTTCCGAGAGCACTCCACAGCACTCCATAGATCCCATAGTTCTGTACAGAGGTTACACTTGCTATGGGCTCTATAGTGCTGTGGAACTTTTACAGAATGCCCGAGCTTTGCTGATGGTCATGAAAAACTGGCACTTATACCGTAGACTGCAATGACATGATGCATGTTTCTGATCAACAATAGGACTGAACTCTATCTTTACATGTGTACATATCAAACACGACATAAGATGAATGCAGCTTGTTCCAGGATCGTCTGCAAACCCCCATCATCTATCTCCCTGCCAGACATACAAATCATCATGGATCGAAGAAATCATCTTGTTAGTCATCTTGGTAGAATCTTCAAGCCTAAAAAAGACAAAAGTCACAGTGCAACACCTATCCCAAGTTCGGCAATGGCTCTTACTCCAGACGCAAGCCCTGCAGCTGGGAATCAGCCCATGTCTACATCAGTACCAGGCTCACTGGAACATAAAGATATTGGAGCTGCTATTCTGGACACCTTTGATACTGCTCTGAAAGTGTTAAAAGAGGCATCAGCGCCGTTTCCACCTTTGCAGGCTGCTATATATGGAATATGTGAATGTATTAATATTTATAAGGTGTGATTATCATCTTTCGTATTGTTTTGACAGTTGTAACAATCATTTTTACAGGATGTATCAGGAAATACTGAGCAACTGCAAAGTTTGGCCAAGGATTTGGCTTCCCGCACCAGATTTCTGGAGCCATATCTGTCTCCAGAGAACTTGGGATCTAACCAAGCTGTTCAAGTTTTGATTGAGTAGGTTCAGCATAGTCACTACAATAAAATTATGTGTTGAGCACTTTGCAGTCAATTGGATGCTATTGGCCAAGAGGTTAAACAGCAACAGAGCAGTGGTCTCTTCCAAAGAACAGTTCAGTCTGAACACATTACTGAAAGAGTTCAAGAATTCAAAACCAAAATTCACAATGCATATGAGCAATGCAAGGTAAAATCTGTATCTCTGAAGTTGAATGCCTTTAGTTGATCACATTTAGATTGAGGTTCTATTCACTGCAGAGAGAAACACTGTTGAAATTCTAAAGGTGAGATTGTAAATATAAGTAAGATTGGCAAAATCATAAACTATGAGAGCAGGAAGTTGCTCTGGGACAGATGAAACACTCAACTCAGGCATACCATGATGCAGACATGGGTCTCAACTTTACTAGGAGGGTGTGCTGCCCAGGTACAAGGGAAAACATCCTTGCAGACATTGAGAAATGGGCAATTAGTTCTGAACCTGACAGTATGCCATCAGCCTATTGGATTTGGGGAATGGCTGGCACAGGCAAAAGCACAATTGCAATGACAATCTGTGATAGACTTAAGGAAGAAAATGTTCTTGCCGGAACTTTCTTCTGCTCTAGGCAGATTCCAGAATGCAGAGATTACCGCTTAATTATCCCTACCTTGGCATACCAGCTGGCAAGTTTCTCTAAAACATTTGCCATGTCACTTAGGAGTATTTTGAGTGGAAATCTTGATCCAGCTTCAAAGAAGCCAGATCATCAAGTCAAAGCACTCTTAGTTAATCCTTGGAAGGCAGTTACCAAGTCTGGAAATATGGTAGCACATACTCTACTTATAGTTATAGATGCTTTGGATGAATGTGAGGGTGTATATTCAGTCCTCAAACCTCTCATATTTGCAATCCAGCAAAAGGAATTCCCAGGACTGAAATTTCTGTTTACCAGTCGCCCAGAACAAGCAATCCAGCAGCTTATGCTCTCAGAGAGCCAACTGAATACTGGATCAATCCTTAAAGTGGGAAAAATTATTCTTCATGAGGTTAAAAAAAGTCAAGTACAGAAAGATATATTAACCTATGTCACTCATGAGTTGGATGGCATATCTCCCTCAAAGGAGCAGCTGCAGAGGCTTACAACTCTTTCTGGAGCACTGTTCATTTATGCATCAACTGTGGTCAAATTTGTAAAGGAAGGAGATATTGTATCATGGCAGAAGAGGAGACTCAAAGACTTTCTCGAAAAGAGTGAAAATCCTGAAGACTTAGATCAACTATATGTTGAAGTTATTAAAAATGGTATTCCAAAAAAAAGGAGCTCCGGAGAAGCAGAGGAACACTGGAACATCATGTATACAATCATTACTGTGGGACGTCCAGTAACATGTGACATTATTGCCAAGCTCTTGGTCATTGAAACAGAGGTGGTAACACATCTGATGGAGAAATTGCAGGCAGTCTTCTATATTTCAACTCAGGATGATTGCATTTTTTCCTTCCATGCCTCTTTTCCTCAGTTTCTTGAAAGAGTGAAAGCTGTTAAGGGGGCTACATATCAACCCAAGGCTCAGAATATGCAGCTGGCCAATGGATGTTTCAACATAATGGAGCAATTGAGGTTTAACATTTGTGACCTTCCTTCATCATTCATAGTAGATAAGGATATCCCTAGCTTTGATGAGAGAGTTGAAGCATGTATAGGAAAAGCCCTTCAATATTCCTGCCAGTTCTGGAGCTATCATTTCATCAAATGTGAAATCCAAGAGAACAATATTCAAACATTGGAAAGGTTTTTGAAGGCAAAAGGGGTATATTGGATTGAAGCCATGAGTTTACTGGGCCTATTAAAACAATGTGGAGAAACAATGCATTCCATACTCAAGGTTAGTATCACAGGTCATTATAATTGGTGGTGAAATACTTAAATTACAACAGAAATTGTCATATTCTGATACCACATCAAAAGCAAGACCAATAATAATATACCTCCAGAATCTATTGTTGCAATTTTCAAGTGGTGAAGTACAGGGGAGAACACCACATTTGTATCTGAGTATAATGCCTTTTTGGTCAAACAGTTTGGGATGTATGCCCAAGTTGAAGAGGGTTCTCAGGATAGAGTCTCTAGCACATCAACCCAATGATGTATTATTATCAAAGAGTGGTGATGAAAGTGTCTATCCAGTGGCCTTTTCACCTGATAGAATCAGGGTTTTGCCTGGCGAATCAAATGACAACACAGTGAGAATCTGGGATATCACTACTGGTGCTCAGATTGGTGATCCACTGCATGGCCATGACTATTCAGTCAGTTCAGTAGTCTTTTCGCCAGATGGAACCAGGATTGTGTCTGGCTCAGATGACAGGACAGTGAGGATCTGGAATGCTACTACTGGTGCTCAAATTGGTGACCCACTGCATGGTCATGACTATTCAATCAGTTCAGTAGCATTTTCACCTGATGGAACCAGGATTGTATCTGGCTCAAATGACAACACATTGAGAATCTGGGATCCCACCACTGGCACTCAAATTGATGATCCACTACATGGTCATGACCATTCAGTCAGTTCAGTAGCCTTTTCACCTGATGGAACCAGGATTGTGTCTGGCTCAGATGACAAGACAGTGAGGATCTGGGATGTCACTACTGGCACTCAGATTGGTGATCTACTGAGTGGACATGAACATTGGGTCAATTCAGTAGCCTTTTCACCTGATGGAACCAGGATTGTGTCTGGCTCATATGATAACACAGTGAGGATCTGGGATACCACTACTAGTGCTCAGATTGGTGATCCACTGCATGGTCATGACCATTCAGTCAGTTCAGTAGCCTTTTCACCTGATGGAACCAGGATTGTGTCTGGCTCAGATGATAAGACAGTGAGGATCTGGGATGCCACCACTGGTGCTCAGATTAGTGATCCACTGTATGGCCATGACTATTCAGTCAATTCAGTAGCCTTTTCACCTGATGGAACCAGAATTGTATCTGGCTCATATGACAACACAATGAGGATTTGGGATGCTACTACTGGTACTCAGATTGGTGATCCACTGCAGGGCCATGACTATTCAGTCAATTCAGTAGCTTTTTCATCTGATGGATCCAGGATTGTATCTGGCTCAGTTGACAAGACAGTGAGGATCTGGGATGCCACTACTGGTGCTCAGCTGCCAGACCATAACCATCTTGTTGAAAATGTAGTCAACATTGTACCTGGGTCCATGGACAATACACTGGATATTTTAGACACCGCTTCTAGCACTCCAATTGATATGGCTTCTAAAGACCATTACAACCAACAATCATTTCAAGGTAGTTCCTTTTTCACCCAATGATTTATTCTAACCTCAGTGTTTAGCCCACCATAATTGGACTCTCTCTGACAATGGCTGGATCAAGTTCCCAGATTTCCCGCATGATTTAATTTGGATTCCTCCACAATTTTATCAACTTTTAAGGAGGTCACAGAACACATGTACTATGTCTCAAAAGGGATACACCACAATTTCATTGGTGGACTGCGTATATGGAGAGAATTGGATTCACTGCATTGAGGACTGAAGGCTGCCCATCCAAGGACCTCAGATGTTCAATTTCTACATAGTCATTTCCTTCAATGATACATCCCTATTGTCCTTTAGTATTTCTTTCACCCATTCTGCTCACAATTTCTCAAATAGATTGATCTTGGATTACCTTATCCGGCTGCCCTCTCTTTATAGAGGCAAACCAGAATGTATTGTTCTTTTTATGCTCCTCCTTACTAGAAGCTCAGAGGCTCATCCCAGATTCTCAACAGCTTTGATCTTGAGGATAGTGACCATTGAATAAGGAGTTTTCTTTTTCCTTTACACTTTCATTAAATCAAAATTCCAAGAAGTAGACTTATCGCCGAACTGCTCAAGAATTTCTCAACATAAATGCAAACCGAGTATGTTAATGGTCCAATACTTAGTGCAGAGTGCAGAGGCTATCACATGGGATTCTGATATAAACATCCACATATTGACATATTCATAACTGTTTCCTGTGACTCAGAGTCGATCCTGGTTGGACCTTAGGTCAGTTGCGGTGCAATCTTTGTTCTTTTTTAAAATTAAATTTCTCACAACTACTGTGCCATTTCATTCAATTTGACTAATTTCCTTACTTAGAAATATCTTTAAGGTTTTTTGGCACTAAAGCCGGTCAAAGCTGTATTTTTTGGGCAACTTTTGGACTGTGATCAGTGACCAGTGAAAAAATTTCGACTTTTTGAGGGCCTGTGACGTGTGACTGTTGAATTGAATGAAACGGTACAGTATTTTGATGAGTGTTGACATCAAGTTGATGCAAACAGTCATGGCCTCTGTTGAGGAAGAAAATCACTCCAAAAATGTTGAATATATATATACTCACTATGATCAAAAGTAATGTAATTTTGATAAAAGTGCTACAATAACTCCATGTTTTTGGTGGTTAGACCTCGTCAGCATGAAGATACATCCTGTAGGAGAATATTTCTGTTAGATTCAGACAGCTTTACTCTGAAAAAGACCTCATGGAAGCTGTCAAAAATGCCCTAATTTGAGGGGGAAACTGTGATTTCTTAGGTTTTTCCACATTTGACTACAGATTTAATGGCTCTCAGTACACTCTCCTGTGATTTTTTTCTGGAGGGTCTGCAGGACATACTAAGCTCTTATATGAGCTCCTTAGACCCAGGGAGAGGTACCTAATTTTTCCATGTATATAAAATTACGCTTACTTTTGATCATAGCAAGTAGATAGGAATGCTCTTAACAACTAAGTACCCTTAGCAAATCGAGGCTGTAGCTCAGGCTCCCAAAGCCATCCCCACTACAAGGAGTATGGTTGAATCATGTGATCAAACAAAGTTTGAATTCTCCTTGTAGAGGGGCTGGAACAACTCCACTGGCATCTGGTGCCAATCCCCACAAAGAAAATTAAGCACCCATTTTTGGCAGGGATTGGCACCAGATGCTGGTGGAGTTGTTCCAGCCATCCTGGAGTGAGGACTTCTCACTTTTGAAATGATTTGATTGGCTGTTGAAGACTTATCCACATGTCTTATGTAACTCATCCTCACAGAAGTAAGGCTGGCTTTGGGAGACTGGCTGTAGCTAGTCTAATTGAACCAGCATTGAACCTACTGAGCTGAGTGCAAAGACCACAAGAATACAAACAAGTGGCTACTATGAGAAAGTGTTCCAAGGATGTGGCTTCATTGTCCGGTATGGGTTCAAAAATGTCCAAGACTTCAAAGCTAAGTTCAGCATATTGTAGAGCAATGAGGAGCTCCTGAGACTCTGGAGATATAGGACAAGTTCTTAAGCCTTCTCAATGAGGTCAAGATGTCTTCAGGGATCATTCTATTTGACAACCCCCTTGCTTGACAACAACCCCCCTTAACTGACAACCCTCTTGAAGTGTTATTCAGCAACCCTGTCACACATATTAAAGTGTGACTTTGCTTTTTTTTTTTTTCTTCAAATATTTATGACCTTGTGACCTTGTCTAAGCTAGTGCTTACTTGCATTTTGCCAGTGCTACTATGGTACTAGATGGCATTGGGTACCTAAGCTCTTACATGATACATATTGCTTGTATTTCAAGTTCTTTCATGGTACTGTATCCAAATCAATTTTGGTGATGGTAAAAATTCAATAAATAAATATAATTCTAAACAAGGAATCCAATAGAAATTTCCTTGGTTATGCTACTTATGTAACTGCAACTCAATGGTGAGTGCTCCATGCATGTCCTCCACTGCACACCACATCACAGAGTAGACTACTAAAATCTGACTGTAAAGTTATGTATATTGGATACTAAGTACCTCTCAGCATGCTTGTATACTTGTAACAAGGTTACAAGGCTGACTGCTTGTCTAGATCAAGAGTAGGATAGTCAGTATTTTGTATTTGTTCACTGTGCTGGATGTTGCCCAACACAGTGAACAAGCTCAACCACCAGAATATGAGGCTGACTTGACAGTTGTCTGACAGCAGGAAAAGTGCTTCCCTTTTAGAATTATATTTATTTATTGAATTATTGCCATCAACAAAATTGATTTGGACAAGGTTTTCCAAAAATGCTGTAATATTTTGTACTCACAAACCAATCCATTGTTTAAGTACTTATCTAGCTGCTGCAAATGTCCTTGACCCTCACTGCTTGTGGCCATTCCTTCCCTACCCTCCTTATTGTGAAGAAAATCAGTGAGTCACAATACAAAAATTTATGAAATACTCAATGTTTGCTTATTTGACATATTTGGTGAACTGTGACCATTTGTGACAACAATCGGGTTGCTAGATAAGGAAAGGGTTGTTTCACAACAAGGGGGTTGTCAAATAGAATAATCCAATAGATTGGGTTGTGTTGACATTTGGTGGGATTTGCAGGCTCTTAGCTGGTATCCAGCTTGTGCTATATTTCTGTCTGCATACCAGCCTCTCCCGCCTCTTAGCCTCACAGCTGGGAGGCCTTACAGAAGCTCTGAGCAATACCAAATTTATTAATATGCATTACCTGTTGCAGTTGCTACAACAATCAAACAGAGCTCAAAGAACATTGGAGAAAAGGAAAGACCATTGTTTATTGATACTACAGTGCTACAGGTGACTGTAAATACTTCATAACTACTTGTAACAACCACCAAGAATAATATTATTACAATAACTCACATATAAGTCTGCCAATGAATAAGTTAGAACTGAAAACCGATATCAAACAGTAAGAACTTACAGTGGGAACTTGAAAGAACATTACAACAAGTCAGAATCAATGTAGAAGTGGGAGGCTGCAAATGGGGAGAGAAGTTGAAGTTGCAGTTGCTGCAACATGCTGATTTTAGAGGGAACAGTGGACCTGAACATATCTATTGTATTGAATGACAGCTGGCTTGAGTGTTCAGTAATCTCATAGGAGCTCATAGGAAGCCATAGCTTCTATGACCATCACCCAGGTTCTGCTGATGACTTGGTGTGCAATTAGTGTAGTCTTTGGGCCATTTATGAGGATCTCATGTGCTGTGAACATGGTTGAAGGTTGTTATGGGGTTAGATGTCATTTCATGCTTCCTTGGCAGAGTTCTGGGTCTTTCAACCTCTAGAATTTGGTATTTCACTAGATGTATGTATTTACTACCAACACTATGAAAAAGCAGAGGTACAAGCATTCAATACATTGTACTACAAGCCAGAATAATGAGGAGCAATGAATCTTGGAGCTATGCAATAAAATTTTTAAAAATGGGAGGTTCATCAGTTTTGGCTGCCAGTGTAGGTAGTAGGCTTGCATATTGCATCCAAATGCATCATTGCACTTTCAGAAACTGAACATATGTCTCCTGCTTCCTAACTGTGTTGGAGTAGTACTCCGTATGGTACACTACTACACTTTGACCTTACAACTTATAGACATTTATATTTAGCCGGTTTTGAGGTTTCCGCTTATCATACAATTGACTTATATATCCACAACATCAATGTTTGCCTCCCTCAGTTGTACCACTATGTCCAACTGAGGTGAGAGCTTCTCTTATTACTTATTGCCCCATTACTCACATTCACCACTGTATTAGTTTATATTCACTTTACAGGTACAGTAGTATTATAGCTGTGCCGCTACATCCAACTGAGTTTATATTCACTTTACAAACTGTTGCAATGAATTGAATATATGCATTGTAATTGTTTCACTCCAGTCTATAGCAAAAAGCCTGAGTAAACATGCAGGGGATAAATTCAGAGGCACAATACTTTATATAGATACTGTAATGATAGGTTGAACTATCTAAGCTATCTCTGCCAAGTGATAAGTAAGATACAGTCAAATATAGAAATGGCGCATCAAGCACATATACTAAATAAAAATGGAACCAGATAGAGCATATGGCAGCTGGCTCTATCTCCAACACTAACAGCCCATTCCACTGCCTTTCCTGTGAGATAAAGCCAATAAGCACCCATCCAACAAAATGAGCATTCAATGAAATGCCATATCACATCAATAGGACAAGCATCCAGATACTGAAATCAAATCATTAGTAGAGAAAAGACCCAAGTCATTTGAACTGACCATTTCAATTGGCATAAGTTCACAGTGAAATTTTGGTAAGAAAATACAGTAGTGACCTGCACCTGTGATCAAACTTTTGAGCATGGATGCCTGGTTCATTGTTGGAGGCCAAATCTAAAAGACAAGAACGGAAACAAATAACCCTCAGTGTCAAACATAGATGAGAGTCAACAGCTGTATTGAATACCTAAAACATGAGAACGGAAACAAATAACTAATGAGGTTTCAGTAAGTATATAGATATGAAACAAAATAAAGAATGTACCCCTCAGCGTCAAAAATAGATGAGAGTCAACAGCTGAGGGGAGACTGTGGGAATGCGAAGTCTATAACTATGCAGTCACATGAATAATAAGACTAGACCAAAAAAGGAATGCAACAGGAGGGTGCTAATAAGTACCACCCAAGATTCATGAAGTCTTCCTGTTTACTGAGAAGTTGAGCCATGCAGCAATTATCATTCTTGAATGGACAAATAGGAGAGCACTTAGCATGCATGCTTTGAACATTGAATCCTTGCTAGTGATGTGCCGGCTAGGGCTCAGAGCCCTTGAGCCCTCTGAGCCGGGCCTGATTGAGCCGGAACTCGCCCCAGCCATCTCGAGGGCTCAGGAGGGCTCAAGGCCCGGCTCAGATTCTTGAAAGCCCTGAGCCGGAGTCTTGGGCCGGGGCTCAGGGAACTTTATTTTACCAACGGAATGCATCATTTTGTGCTCAAATCTAACTATATTCTGCCAAACACATAATTTTACACCATTTTATAAGACTATTCTCAGGAAAAAGAAGCTTTATTCTGTTGTTAAATATCATGTAAGTGGTTGTAAATAGTTATAAATTTTAGTCTATTGCATTCTCTGGCTGCTTTCAAGGTTGTACATGCGCTCACAATGGAATTTATGCTTGGGTGTATGATTTACATTGAATTGACATTGAACATGACATTATTTGCAGATAAAAAATGGGATTTCATATATGTACCTTGAACCGGGGCCTGAGCCTGAGCCGTGCCCTAGCAGAGCCCCCAGCCGCCATGTAGGGCCCGGCTCAACATTTTGATCAGCCCTGGCCGGGGCTATCTGAGCCGTGGCTGGGGCTTTTGAGCCGGGCCCCAGCCGGCACATCACTAATCCTTGCTCACTGCAAACTTTTTGGCTTGCCATCAGGAAGTGTCATCTTCTGAGTTTGGCTGCGAAACTCTGGATATTGAGTTGATTGAGGAATAATGTTGTCATGGTGCTTGTGCTACCTCCCACTGTTGGACTTGGCAGCTGGTTCCTTTACCTGGGGAATTTTGGGATTTTCAGAGGGTTCTGGGGAAGTTTCCAGTGGAGTAGAGACCATTGGCTGATTATTTAGACCAGTGATGTTTCATTTATGCTTTAGGGGACATCCCTTTATTAGTGTGCATGTTGCAAGATGCAGGAAGAGAGGGGTGCTCAAAATTTCCTTTGTTGGTACACAAAATATGTACTTTACTTTGAAGTTTTTTATCTTGGAATCATAATCAGGTACATGAAAGGAGTGTTTCTGCATTTTCTCTTATTTTTGGCAGTTTTGTAAAGTAGATGGCCAATTTATGGGGGTGTTATATCCATGCGACTTCCAATACTTACAACCGACATTACCGCGATCGGTCGGCGCCACCGAGCGATTGCTGCTAGCAAGCATCGGATAATCTTCGCAAGTTTCTATTCATTCTTATTGTTTATCCTTTCTATTACTTATTGTTCTTCTACTGAATTAACTGTCGATACTTATTATACTTTTACTGAATACTTACTTACTTCGGCCCGATAGCTCTTTGAGTATATAAGCTAGAGTATTCTGTTTAGTAGTCTTCAGTTTAAATATCAACTTGGATAACTACTTCTCCGGAGATTACCTTCGTCATCGTCTCTATCGTTTGTCGGCCTTCCGCCGACAACGATTATTCTCTTCATCGGACTACGCAACATAGCGAGGATGTTGTTAATAACTTCACTATCAGTCCACCATCTCAAGCGGCAGTCGCTATCGATCGCCAACAATCCGTCGGCAATACTTTTCCGCCGCTTGCTCGTAGCACGCTCCTAACAGTATATTTAAACTAATACTCGTTAACGTTGTACTTGTTCTAGATGCATTGACATCCAAGGAGAGGCCAACCAATGGTCAATCCACCTATCATTCCTCCTAACTCCCCTACTACTCCTAATCCTTTCATCGCCAATGCTCAATCTCTTCAACCCTATCAGGAGTCAATCTCAGCGATCGGCAATACTCGCCAACGTGGTAGTGGTTTTGGTCCTGCAGCAATTGCACCAACCGTAGTAACGACAGAACCCATTCAGGGTCAGCTAGGGCAAACCGATTATGAACTAACCCAAGCAGTCGATGTAAATGGTGCTCCAGTATGGATTCGCACTCCGACACGCGGTCGAATCGTCACTCTAGATGAACCGCAAGCGGTCCCTACTTTGCCGACCCCACTGTCCGCGGCGGCTGGTCATTTACGATGCCTCGCTGTCACTCCCCCAAGGGATTCTGAGTGCTCCCAGACATTACCTATCGTCGAAACAATGGGAGCAGAACCCGAAGCACAACCCTCCGTTCATGAGGAGCATGGTTCTCATACCTCAGAAAGAAGAGACAATGAAAGGGAATCTTCCCGACATGATGAGGAAGAAGATGCCGATGAGGACGCCGATCCCCATCCACAACCTTCTACAGATCCGCCACCAGGAGGCAATCCAGAAGACCCACCAGGTGGAGGTGGAGGTGGTGGTGGTGGAGGCGGCGGACCTCCTCAAAGACCCAGAAATGATCCTAATGATGACAAAAACAATGCTCGTCAATTCTTTGATCTCATGAATTCCTTCCGAGGATCGATCGACACACTGGGTGGTGTACTTTCGAGGATGAATGTACCTTCCGGTGATTCTTTGGACTCGAAGTCGAAAGTAAAGGAACCTGACGTATTCAATGGTTCCGAACCTCGGAAGCTCAAAGGGTTCCTTGTTTCTTTATCTTTGGTTTTTATCGACCGACCAACATATTTTACAGAGGCACGGAAGATTAACTACACCCTATCATATCTCGGCGGTGCACCAGTGGTTGTGGTAACAATGCAAAGTATCTGGGCAACATCCCTAAGTACTTAATGCAAAGTAACAGGGCAACTATCCAGCCTATCTAAACTATACCTAAACTACAATTCTTTACTAGTACATATATAGTACTATTAGGAGTGCGATAGGGTATGTTAGGACGAGGTTAGGGTAGGGTTAGGGTTAGGGTAGGGTTGGGTTAGGGTAGGGTTGGGTTAGGGTAGGGTTGGGTTAGGGTTAAGATAAGATATCAATATTCAAATCAGAAAAATGTGAATAGCATGTGATCAATGGAAGTGTTAGGGTTAGGGTTAGCTTCAGCTAACCTTAACCTGGTCCATACAGTGCTCTGGAGTATCATGTGACAAGAAAGAGTTAGGATTAGGGTTAGCTTTAGTAATCTGGTCCACAGTGATCTTCAGGATTAGTTAGGGTTAGGGTTAGCTTTAGCTAACCCTAACCTGGTCCACACAGGTTAAGGTTAGGGGTTGGGGTTAGGGTTAGGGGTTGAGGATGAAGTCTGGGGTGCGGGGCTTGCCCCGCTATCTGCAGTAGAAGGTTTAGGGTTGGGGATATTAAGGTTAGGGATTATTAGGGTTATGGATAGTCAGGGTAAAACTAGGGTTTGGCAGTGCAGGTCAGGGTCACGTTATGCTTAAGGCTCGAAAATTCTGTCCGTTTTTTCCCACGATGCCTCGTTCAGCCTCTACGGATATTACAACGTTCAAATCTTATAGGGCTGGATAGTTGTCCTGTTACTTTGCATTAATAGCTCAGGACTATTGTCCATGTACTTTGCAAAGTAACAGGACAACTATCCACCCCTATAAGATTTGAACTTTGTAATATCCGTAGAGGCTGAACGAGGCATCGTGGGAAAAAACGGACAAAATTTTCGAGCCTTACGCATAACATGATCCTGACCTGCACTGCCAAACCCTAGTTTTACCCTGACTATCCATAACCCTAATAATCCCTAACCTTAATATCCCCAACCCTAAACCTTCTACTGCAGATAGCGGGGCAAGCCCCGCACCCCAGATTTTGTCCTCAACCCCTAACCCTAACCCCAACCCCTAACCTTAACCTGTGTGGACCCTAACTAATCCTGAAGACCACTGTGGACCAGATTACTAAAGCTAACCCTAATCCTAACTCTTTCTTGTCACATGATACTCCAGAGCACTGTATGGACCAGGTTAGGGTTAGCTGAAGCTAACCCTAACCCTAACACTTCCATTGATCACATGCTATTCACATTTTTCTAATTTGAATATTGATATCTTATCTTAACCCTAACCCAACCCTACCCTAACCCTACCCTAACCTCGTCCTAACATACCCTATTGTACTCCTAATAGTACTATATATGTACTAGTAAAGAATTGTAGTTTAGGTATAGTTTAGAAAGGCTGGATAGTTGCCCTGTTACTTTGCATTAAGTACTTAGGGATGTTGCCCAGATACTTTGCATTGTTACCACAACCACTGGTGCTTAATCGTATGTTTCCATTATCCTTTTTTCTTTTCCGTTTCAACGGAATAAGTATTCGCTATGATAGTAAATTGAGCGAATACTTATTTTGATTAAATTCTTTCCGCCGACGAACTCTAGTTCGCTGTATTTAAACTCATATTACTTATTCAACAAATTTCACCAAGAAAAAACTATTATCAATTATATACCAAAGATCGTTTTTATATGTACAAGGCGGGCGAAGAAGCAAGTGCCGCCGATTCAGCTGCCGAATTCACTGTCCCTTTTTCTTTCCTTCCCTAATCTTCTTCTTCTTCTTATTCTCGTCCTCTTCCTGGTCTGTCGGAGTCTCATCGCTCGCATCCCCTCGAGAAATGAGGATCTTCAACATTTCCTCCAGTGCGTCGATGCGGTCGTGCAATCGACAGAACTCCGCGCCACTGTCTTCCACTGTGTCCTGCCATCCTCGATGTCAACCGCCGCCTATAGGTGCCCAACTGCAATGTTTCTTCGACAACCTGCAGGCGTTGCAGGTGCTCGAATCGCTCCGAGGTTGGCATACCACCTGCCGTTCGACACAGCGCTTGCACTGCTCGTCGCCGTCGACCGGATCACCCAATTCGAAGGACTTCACGAACGGACGCTTTTTCTTCTTGCTCGGCGAGGCATCATCATCTTCGTCTTCGTTGTCGTCATCATCATCGTTGCCGCCGCTGCCGCCATTGCTTGGATTGCCACCAGTCGTTTCCTACTCAGAAGAATCAAAACAAAATGGAAGGTCGTCATAAAACAAATAAACTCACCCTTTTGCGTTTGCAGCCAACCTTCGAACTTCCAGCCTTTGAACTTCCGGCCTTTGAACTTTCGGCCTTCTGACCTTCCACCACCATATCTTCGTCATCAGACTGGACAACCGCTTTGGACTTCGGCTGTAAAAGAAATCAGAAAAAATGGAAAAAGGATAAAGGAATACTCACCTTCGACTTCGCTTTCACATTGCCCCTTTTCGGCAAAGAAGGTGCGGGAGAAGTCTGTTGCGAAGGGTCGTGTGAGAACTTCCACAATCGCTTAAGACGAGTCTCCTCATGAACCTTATCGTCCGCTGCCTTCTTAGCGGCAGCCGCTTCCTTTTCCTCTTGCACCCGTTTCTTCTCCTCCTTCTCCCTTTTTCCTTCGCTGCCTGCTTTCGACGTGCGGCCTTGGCCGCCTCCTTGTCAGCCTTGCGCTCGCGCAGCTTCCTCGGCCTTATGTCGAGCTTCTTCGGCTTCACGGCGAGCCCGCTCCTCTTCCTCTCTCTTCTTCTCCTCTTCCCTCTTCCTCTTCCTAGCAGCCAACATCTGTTCAATTTCTTCATCGTCCAGATCGTCGAGCAAACGAGCGGGCGGAGCCGCCGACGACTCTCTTGACTTTTCACTCTCTTCAGCCTCTGCAGCCTGTTTAGATCCAGACGCCGTTTTTGAATTGTCCGCTACCTTTGCACCGCCAGCCTTACGTTTGGTTTTCGTCTCGGTAGTGGTGGCAGTAGAGGAGTTGGTCACACTAGATGTAGCCAGCCTAATGCTAAATATCCCGATAGTTATCGTAGAGCGTTTTGCAAAATATTACAATAAGAATTTGCCCTTGAAAAAAATACAATGGAAAAATATTTGGTGAAGATTCTGGCCGGCCAGCTGTGATGTCAGCAAGTCGGCAAAATAGGTGTTCTTGATTTTCCCCTTCCCCCAGCGCCTATCTGATTCTTTTGCCAAATATCTGGCATATTTATTAGCTTCTGTGTCTTTTGC